>JAJPUD010004571.1:133655-151378 GCA_023553655.1 Myrmecobius fasciatus | reverse complement strand
GCATCTATTCAGTTTCCAGGTTCTAGACACTACAAAAAGGGCTGCCACAAACATTCTTGCACATGTTGGGCCCTTTCCCTCCTTTATGATTTCTTTGGGATATAAGCCCAATAGAAATGCTGCTGGGTCAAAGGGTATGCACAGTTTGATAGCTTTTTGAGCATAGTTCCAAATTGCTCTCCAGAATGGCTGTATCCCATTCACATCTCCACCAACAATGCATCAGTGTTTTCATAAAACCAACTCTTAGTTTTATTTATTAATTCGATAGTTTTCTTATTTTCAATTTTATTGATCTCCCCTTTAATTTTCAGAATTTCCAATTAGGTATTTTTCTAGCTTTTTTAATTGTAAGCCCAGTTCATTGATCTTCTCTTTCTCTGTTTTATGCAAGTAAGCATCTAGAGATATAAAGTTACCCCTTATAACCATTTTGGCCTTATCCCACAAATTTTGGTATGTTGTCTCATTATTTTCATTCTCCTGGATGAAATCATTGATTGTGTCTATAATTTGCTTTTTCACCCATTCATTCTTCAGGATTCGATTATTTAATTTCCAATTAACTTGTGGTCTATTTTCTCCTGGCCTTATATTACATGTGAGTTTTATTGCATCATGATCTGAAAAGGATACATTTACTATTTCTGCTTTTCTGCATTTGATTTTGAGGTTTTTATGCCCTAACACATGATCAATTTTCCTATAAGTTCCATGAACCCCTGAGAAAAAAGTATATTCCCCTCCATCACCATTCAGTTTCCTCCAGAGATCTGTCATACCTAACTTTTCTAACATTTTGTTTATCTCCCTAACTTCTTTCTTATTTATTTTGTGGTTTGATTTATCTAATCCTGTGAGAGCAAGGTTGAGATCCCCCACTAGTATAGTTTTGCTGTCTATTTCTCCTTGCATCTCTGTTAGTTTCTCCTCTAGGAATTTGGATGCTATACCACTTGGTGCATATATGTTTAGTATTGATACCACTTCATTGTCTATGATACCCTTTAGTAAAATATAGTTTCCTTCCTTATCTCTTTTAATTAGATCTATTTTTGTTTTTACTTGATCCGAGATAAGGATTGCTACCCCTGCCTTTCTTTGTTCACCTGAAGCATAGAAGATTCTGCTCCAGCCCTTTACCTTCACTCTGTATGTATCTCTATGTTTTAGATGTGTTTCTTGTAAACAACATATTGTAGGATTCTGGCTTTTAATCCAGTCTGCTACCCATTTCCATTTTATGGGAGAGTCCATGTCATTCACATTCACAGTTAAAATAACTATATCTGTATTCCCTGCCATCTATTTTACCCAGTGTTATGATTTTCTCTTCCCTTTCCCCTCTTTCCCTTCCCCCTTCCCCAGTACTTTATTTTTGATGACCACGTCCCACCAACAATCCTCTCCCCTTTAGAATCCTTCTCTCCCCTTCATATCTTTCCCCTAATCCTTCTATTAGTCTATCCCTTTCCTTTGTTCCTATCCCTCCCACCTTTCCACAAGGAGGGTCAGGCCTTTTTTTGAAGCCAAATGTGTCTGATATACTCTCTTAGAGTCCAATGTAATGAGAGTGAGGTTTACACAATACTCATCACCCTCCCTTATTTCCTTCAATTATATTAGAGTTTCTATGTCTCTTTGTGAGATTTTACCTTATTTTACCTCCTTTATTTTTACTTTATTTTGCCCCCTTTCCCCCCTTTTTTTTTCCATATGGTATCCCTTCCACCTCTAATTTCCTTTCCATTTTTATCAAAGAAAAATCAAATTATATCCCCATTCTTTAAGGATACCCATAGTAGAAATATAGTTCTCAGGCGTTTTTTTTTCCTTTTTACCTTTTTATGCTTCTCTTGAGTTCTCTATTTGGAGGTCAAATTTTTTGTTCAGATCTGGTCTTTTCATTAGAAATAGGTGAAATTCTCCTGTATCATTGAATGACCATCTTCTTCCCTGGAAGATGATGTTCATTCTAGCTGGATAACTTATTCTTGGCTGTAATCCAAGTTCTTTTGCCTTTCGGAATATCTGATTCCAGGCCTTGCGATCCTTTAATGTAGAAGCTGACAGATCTTGTGTAATTGTCATTACAATTCCTCAGTATTCGAACTGTTTCTTTCTACCTGCTTGTAATATCCTTTCCTTGGTGTGATAGTCCTGAAATTTGGCCACGATGTTCCTTGGTGTTTTTAATTTTGGGGTCTCTTTCAGGGAGTCCGATAATCCTTAGATTGTCTCTCCTGGATCTCTTTTCCAAGCCGGTTGTTTTTCCTATGAGATATTTCATATTTACTTCTATTTTTTCATTTTTTTGTTTTTGTTGGACTGCTTCTCGAAGTCTTGAGTCATTTACTTCTATTTGTTCAATTTTAATTTTTAAAGTATTATTTCCTTCAGTTATCTTTTTTAGCTCCTTTTGTAGCTGGCCAATTGAATTTCTTGATTCAATGCATTCTTTTTCCATTTTGCCAATTTTATTTTTCAGTGAATTGTTGTCTTTTTCCAATTCACCAATTTTGTTTTTCAGTGAATTGTTGTCTTTTTCCAATTCACCATTTTTATTTTCCAGTGAATTGGTAATTTTTTCCAATTCACCAATTTTGTTTTTCAGTGAATTGTTGTCTTTTTCCAATTCACCAGTCCTATTTTCCAGTTTTTGATATCTCTGTTGCCCTGATCTCAATTCATTTCCCCATTCTTCTTCTAGCTCTCTTTCGAGATTCTTTATGCAATCTTCCAGGTAAGCCTTCTGGAAGGGAGACCAGCTTAAGTCCGCCTTGGTGGCTTCATCTGGGATTGTTTTCAGAATCTCAGTATCTGAGGACTTCTCTACTTTCTCTTCCTAAAAGCTTTCTATGGTGAGAACTATCTTCTGCTTCTTACTCATGGTTTTCTGCTGATGTATCAGTCACCTGCAGGGGTACTACTGCAGTTTCAATCTGCCCTGGGGCAGTTTGCCGAGTTGACTTCTGGTCTGAGGTTGGGCAGCTAAATCTGCACTAGGACCACGCTTTCAGCTGCTCTCAATCCACCCTTTACCAAAGGCAGATCTGCCAAAACACCTGCCCGCAAGCAGAGCAAAGTGGCCCAGGCGTCTCCCAGGGGCTTCCTGGGTGCCTAAAATCTGCCTCTGTCACAGCCCGACTTTTCCCCGGGTGTGCTGGTGTCTGATTGCTGCCAGAGGTGGATTCCCCTGAGGCTAACCTCCTGAGTTTTTTCAAATAAGATTGTTGATAGAAGTGTGTTGTATTCCAAGTCTTTGGTGGCGCCCTCACTCCAGAACCAGTTTGGAGGCTCAATTTGTCTGGGTCTGAGGGATGGTCTCAGGATCTCACAGACAATGCTGTCTGCAGTTAACCATCTTGGCTCCGCCCCCTCCTCTATCTCTTTTGCTTGATTTTCAAAGTTCCTTTTGAGCTCTTCCATGGTCTAAGCCAAATTCTTATTTTTCTTGAAGACTTTGGATGTAGGGGCTTCAACTTTGTTATCTTCTGAGTATGTGTTTTTGGTCTTCCTTGTCACTATAATAACTTTCAATGGTCAGAAACGTGGTTTTCTTCTGCTCATTTTCCTAGCATTTACTCTGCTTTTAACTCTTTGTTAAAGTAGGACTCTTTTTTCCATGGTGGAGGGTGGACTGTTCAAAGCTGCAGGGGTTTTGTGCAGCTGTTTTCAGAAATCCTTCTAGGAACCTGACCACAAGTACTCTTTTCTGCTCTGTATCTATTAGGGGTGTTAGGAGCTGTAAGATCTTTACTGCTGGCCAGGGCTGGGGCTCTGCTGAACTAGGCTATGCTGGAACTGAATCCCAGACTCCCACCCTATTGCCATAGACTGTCTGTCTCCACTGACCTTCCAAGTCCTCCTTGGTGTCCCCAAGCTGAGAGGTCCATAAGTATCCAGCACTGCTGCTGATCCAGACGTCCAGCTGAGTTCCTTTGCTAAGTTGGGGCCAGACCTGGGACTGTGTGTTGGCATCTTTCTCTGGTTCCACAGACCTCTTCTGCTGACCTTCCAAGTTCTCTTTGGTGTTTCTGGGCTAAAAGGTCAGGAAGCCATCAGCACTACCACTGATTTCAGACATTGGCCTGGGTCAGCCTGGGGCCTGTTCAGAACTGCTCCAAAATGTCCTGCCCATTCAGAACTGCTCCAAAATGTCCTGCCCTGAGACTCTCACTCTGGTATCAGAGACCTTTTCTGCTGGCCTTCTAATTTGCCTTTGGCTGGAAAATGTTCTACTCCATCTTTTTGGGTATTTGATGCTCTAAGATTTGTTTAAAGTCATTGTTTAAAGGAATTTGGAGCAGATTGGGAGAGAGGTTGGGCAAGTTCCTGCCTTTACTCTGCCATCTTGGTTTTGCCCTCCAGAATTTATCTTTGTAGGAAAAAAAAGTATTAATGGCAGAGCAAAGAGATAGCCTCAAGCTACTTAAAACCTTGAAGGGAGAAATGTAGGCTGTTTCAGACAGTTGGTCTTGAGCATATGTTAAATATGGCATTCCATCTAAGATAAAACTGGACCATTCTCATTTGTGAGGACCCATGAAGAAATTGTTTACATTTGATCTTGAATTTTGGGTTCCCTAGTTTATAAAATTCTAGAGATTTCAGCAAAAAAAAAGACCTGTAATTGTATCTACTAATACATCCTTGTTTAGGTTTTCATTATCTCTTTTCTGGACAGCTATGAAACTCCGTGTTGACGTTCCCTTTACAATTTTTCCTTCCTTAAGTCTGTACTGAACATGACTCATTAGTAAACATTGATTCATCTATATGCCGGTGAGTATGTCTCTGGTCAAGACACTTTCTTGCTTGAAAATTTGCAGGTAGATCCCTAGGCCTTGCATCATAAAGTATGAATCTTAATCTTGAATTAAAGACACTCCACAATCATACTCAAATTTGCATTTCCAACTTCATCATAAACTATCATTCCATTTTTTTATATCTTCTCTGGTGGAACATTTCTTGTCATATAAAAATTAGTTCTGGCATTTCTTATATTTACAAATACTTCCCTCAGTGTCTTACTGTAGGTTCATTCTATTTTGAGTTACGTTCAAATTCTAGCAATGATTAGAAGATAGGACTACAATGTTATAATCTGCAAAATAGACCTTTTTGAATCTATTTCACAAAGTTGTTAGAAAAGAGAAGTTCATAAATCTTATGGTGATATGAAAATAGGAGTTATCCTAATTAGGAAATTCTCTTCTGAAATCTCCATCTTCAATAGGTAAGTGTTTAATATATGCAAACAAACTTGCCTTAAAACATTCAATTTTCTGCCATGGAAATTTAAGTTTTCTCCTAGTACTACCAGTTGTTTTCACCTGGTTTAATAGAGATAGCTATCTGCCTTTAGGTTTGAGTTTTGAGATTTTCTATCTTATTATAAATGTATTCCGTGAAAGAACTGAGCTTTCCAGGTAGTCATATCAGATCAATGATGGATAACTCCAGAATTCTCAAATTCAATTACTAAAAATACTTGATGGTTCATATTTGTAGACAACTTTAATATTTTTGCTCCATATGTTATCATATTTTTACATGTCTCTGGTTTGAATAATAATTTACTCAATACATGTCCAGTACTGTGATATAACGATATCCACGGTGATTGAGAATGACATTTCTATAAAGATTCTGAATTCCTCTTGAAAGGAGAGCATAGAAGTGTTTTTAGAAGGAAATTTACTATGGCCTATTCCCCTATATACAGAAACTAATAGCTAGACATCTGTTATGACAGATCTGAAATATTATTTTCCCTAGTCTTGTTTGTGTTTACTCTTTGAGTCTCATCTCATCTCTCTATCTAACTTCCTGGGTAAGTATTTTATTTAGATTTGCTTATACTGCTAACTACCAGTGTGTATAACTCTAAGAATGGGAAATTAGTCTGGTAATTTAATGGCTAGGATTCTACTCTAATCCTGTTGATGTATTCCTGATAATTAACAATTTGTGAGGAGGTGCATTGTCTGATATCCAAATATACTGCATGAGGAAAAAAATGATCATTTGTACATTGAGTTTAGTGGACTAAATGAAAAAGGACTTTTTTATTAATAGCTGCACTTTTCATAAATTTTATGAGTTAATAGGGTTCAATTAATGTTGCCAAGTGGTGTGCTTCATACATATGTCTCTAGGGCTTTGCAAAGTTGAGAAGAAAACATAATGAATGGTTGAGCAGTTATATTGGTACCCTAGTAATTAGAGAACGGGTAATTAATGTGCATCTGTGGTAGGCTCCTGGGTACTGTCAACGACCCTGTAGTGAGCAAGAAAAGGGAAATTACAAGCTTGGCGAGGGAATAGAGCTTTTCCTTTTTTCTTAAATTTTAGATCTACATCTGTGTTTAATTAGAAGAAGAAATGAATTCCCATTAACACCATTAGACAACATGCTATGATTGGTTAAAGCCTACATGGACTGTGAAACTGATCAAGAAAGCTCAGGAGATCAGAACAGTGCTTTTTAATTGCTGAAAGACTTTCTCTACAAAATCAATGCTTTTGGAAAGGGAAGAAAAAAGTGCTCACTTTGAGGGCTTTACAAAACATCCTCATTCATATCATCAACAGGTCTAGTTTCTAAAAAACAAACAAACAAACAAAACAAGCTAAAAAAAAATTTGATGTTCCACAAAAAAATGCACTGAGGTACAAATTATTCTTATCACTCCCAAGTTGATGTTTCTCCTCTTTTAGCAATGGAAAAAAAAATAAGTTATATCACCTTTGTAATATACCCAGTGACTAAAGGCCCTACACGAATTAATGATAGTGTAGTTTACTAAAAGATAATGCTTACAGATGTTTCAGATGACTAGCTGAGCTGATACACTAGTTTCTAAAAGGATTCAAATTAAATTGCTTTTATCTCCTGAAGCAGAATAACATTCCATATTCCACATGATAATAAAATGTATCCTTAGGGCAACTGATGTGTCTGTATTCTAAAATGAAAGAGTCATGATTTAATTAGTATGCAAGAACATGAGCCTAGTTTTTAAGAGAGCCATTAATTTCCAAATTCTTGTTCAGGGTCCCTCTAAAATTATACTGTAAGAGGCCTACTCATTATTCCTGATCATAATTAATATTGTCCTTATTTGAAATTTCAGGCATATTTAGAAGAATAGTACAGTAAGAATTTATTTCAATATTTTGACATTTACAATCTTGTTTTAATATGACTGTCAATAGAGTGGATTTTGGCATAAGGTAGGTTGACTGTAAACCCTATTCAACCAATATAATAAAAAGGAGTTATTTAAAAGTGTTTTCACTTATGAGGTTCTTCCTTCTAGTCCTAGAAAATATTAATTCAACTTGTACCTTTACTTTGCATCAATTCCAATTATCTAATCATTAATTTTATGTTCTCCTATGGAAAAAAAAATTACCACTTCTTGAGTTAGTTATTTCAACTTCTAGTTAGCTCTGAGAGATTCTCCACTTATTTTTACATATTGTGATGTCTAACAATTTATCTAAAAACATATCTACATGGTTATGAATTGACGGAATGTTGTCCGTACAATGTTATATCATTATCTTGACAGCAGATATTCTTTCTCATTCTCCCCCTTGAATTAAGCTAACTTTTAAAAAAAAGTTATCTATTTGTTTCATTTGGAAAATCTGTTTCTCAGACTATGATGAAACCAGCATAATGTTGTCTACATGCCCAGTAGGAAAAAAAAATCCAATCTAGAAGACCCCAGTATTATGGTGAATTTTCTCAGTAACAGTGGTAAACACTTTGGTGGAAATATCTCCCTATTGTGTGCTTAATTCTTTAAAACCTCCAAAGAGAATCTTCTAAAAAAGTTACTTTTGTTGTCACTTAATAAAAAATAATGCTTAAAATAACTATTCTGTGCCATTCTTATGGGAAGATTATGATACTGCCCTGCTAGTAGCCCCCACTTTTTTGGGGAATTTTTCCAATGCATGTATTTTCTTTAAAAGAAGTTCTATATCAGAAGATTATTTTAACTTGTCCAAAATTGGATCAAAACCACAACAAATTTTCAACTTAACTATAAACAATTCTAATTTCCATACAATTCTAAGAAATTGTTTTGTTTTGTTTTGTTTTTATTTCTGAATGTTGACCATGTTAGTCTCTACAAGCAAAGAACGGGCTTGTGGGCTTTTTGTATTCTAGGTAAAAAAAAAAAAAAAAAAAAAAGTTAAATTGAACTTTGAAATGCTTATATGTACCTTGTTTTATTAGGCTGTAACAGTTGCCACTTGCTTCTTTCATCTTTCCCTACATCAAACGTTCAAATTATCTAAACAAAGTCCAAGTAAAAATTCTCAAAATCTATTCCCCTCATTATTAAATGCTTTTCCATAGAGTTCCAATTATTTGTTTTTCTTTTCTAATTTAGCAGAGAATTTCAGGTTTGAATTACTTTCAGTTTTCAGGAAACTAGATGTGTGATATCAAGCTACCTATTTCCTTAAAGCAAAAAATTAAAAAAAAAAGGATTTATTACAACAAAATACTTTGGATAGGCAGAGAATTTTAAGCTTTTATCTATGATACAGGTATCATTGTGGCAAAGTTTATGGATCCCTTCTTGAAATAGTGTTCTAAGAGCACTAAATAAAATATTCATGATGATAGACAAAACAAATCATATGAAATATTTGCATAAATATATGCTTCTAAAATATTCACTGATTTCATGCTAAGAAACCTTGATTTTGGAAAATATTTTGGTTATAATTTTGATTATACAAAATGTTAAATGTGCAAAAAAGCCATTGCAAACAAAATTAGAAGAGAAGCTGTAATCTTGTATTACAAGTTTCTCTAATAATTACCTAATTTCTCACATATTAGGAAAATTAAACAAATTTTAAAATGAGACATTCTCCAATTGCTAAATGGACAGAGGATATGAATAGGAAACTTCCAGGGGGTTAAAATCAACGCCATCAATAGTTGCATAAAAATTATCTAAATAAATACTGATTAGAGAAATGATTGTAATGGAATATTTCTGTGCTATAAAAATCAAGAACGGTAATCTTTCAGAAAAACTTGGTATAATGTAAAGTGTAAGGATTATCATATGTGAAAGGCTTAGTTAGCTACTCTGAACAATTCAGTGATCCAAGATGATTCTAAAGGACCCATGATAAAAAGTCCTATTTACCTGAAGAGAGAACTGATGAATTTTGAGTACACATTGAAGCCTTTTTAAACTTTATTTCTTTTTGTTTTTCTAAGCTTACTTTGTTTTGTGACATGGCTAATATGGCAATTCATTTTGCATGACTTAAGATCTATATTCAATATATTATTTACCTTCTCAAGGGGTTAGATATGGATAGGAGAGAGGGGAAAAAATGGTGTTCAATTTTTTTTAAATCAGTATTAACAATTTTATATGCAGTTGGAAATATTTAATGAAATTATATGTAACATATACATACAAGTACATCACTTTGCAAGCCAGGAAGCACTATGTTATTACTAGTATTAATATTTTTTCGAGTGAAATGTAATCTTAGAGATGCTTCCTGATTTTTACATGTACATGTGTATCTCTGTGTGTTTTGCATATATTCTCAATAAAAGTTTATTTGGACAAGTAAATGAAGATATAAAACAAAGGAAATTAAACAAGAAATTCAAGGCTTTCAGCACATTGGGTAGAATGCTTGTGTCAAATTTCTTGGAAGTCAAGGACAAGAATCTCATGTATTAGACAGATATGAATGGGTTATCATTTGTGTTGATCGAAGAAACTTTCAAATCTATGAGATGAGACATAGCATTTTAGTATTTTAGTGCTGGACACTGAAACCACTGAATATTTCATATTCATAGGGCTAATATATGCTGTACTTTATATATGATATAGAAGTTTCACTTATTCTAGCATGGATGCTTCAAATCCTTATCTGTTTTTCTTACTATATCATCACAAGGACTTTGAGTATTCATTCAAATTTTGTTTCAGTCAAAGATAGAATCTTATAAAAATCAGAACTGTCAAAAATGAAGAAATAATTATCCTTAGGTAGTGATCTTTTTACTAGAAGAACTCAAAGTTGTATTGTCATTTGTCAGTTGTGTTAAAGAGGAAGATCCTGTCCCGTATTAAATTTTGGATAAGTTTACTTCTAATGTTCCTTCCAACTGAAAAGTACTCCACTTGATGATTTGAGCACATAAAAGATTTTTGTCTTCTTTTTACCACTAGTTCTTTCACTTGGTTCAAATGAGTTTATTTTATTCATGTTCTCCTTTTGATTCAGTAATCAGGGAACGGGTATGAAATTGTTATTCTTTATTTTCTAGTGGTAAACATTTTTTAAAAGGAAATATCAATAAGAAAGCATTGGTTTATCAGGATAAATTCATATGAATCTATTTTTTACCTATTTTATGACTTGGTTGCTAGACTGGTAAATCAGAGGAAAGCTGAAAATATAGCTTGCTTACATTTTAGCAGAGGATTTGGTGAAGTATCTTATTTTATACTTGAAAATTGAAGAAGTACATATGGTATAACTCTAAGACTTTTTATTTCATTATTATATGAATTAATTAGCTACACAATCATTATTGACTATAGACTTGAACTCAATAGCCATTTTATAAAGTCAAGGTGTTTCCAGAGTTTTAGAACAGTTTTAGATTTTAATACCTTAAATTATGGACTACAAAATGGTCTATTGATAGAAATTTGGAATTACTTGATATCAAGTTAGCTGATGTCAATTTGGAATACATCCAGCCATCCTTCCATCCATCTATATATACATAAATATGTGTGTATATATATGTTTGCATGTGTGTATATAAAGTAGCATGCCCAAAAAGCCTCTACTTGACTGTATATAATTTAACATTTTCCCTCCATGACCTGTTTAGAAGCATAGACGGCAGGCTTCTACATCTTTAGACTAAATAAAGCGAACAGTTATAGTTGACCTAATATATCGTTAGTTCAAGACCTGAAAATATTTTGAGAATCCAAAATTAATTATGGGATATGTTTAATGAAGAGAAATATAAGAATGTCTTTGTTTTATAGGTTTTGTGTTTTAAGAGACTTTAGAAATGATTTAAACACCTCCACTTTCAGATGGGAAATGATACAATATTCAACCTAAAATTATGGAGGTTAGAAATAGCAGAGATGGTATTTAAATCTAATGCTCCAAACCAGAACTTTTTTCTCTTTTTCTTGAGGTAACTTGAGTGCAACAGATGAACCTTCCACAAACAGGACAGGAAAAAAGTTCTGCTGGCCCTCTGAAAAGGGTCTGCTGGTTTTAGGTGATAGTCCTCTGTGTAAGTCAGTAGCCTGTCATAGCAGCAAAACAAATAATAATTATAATCAGATCATGAATGTAGATCAGGTGCAGAAGTAGATTCTCTTTTGTCTAGGATTTTCAAGAGTATGGGTGACCATTTATTGATTCTATCGACAGTATACCTATTCAGGTACATACTGAACAATAAAGTCTTTGAAATTCTTCCTAACCTTGGGGTTCTGACTTTTAGTTAATTAAAATTCTGTATGATTTTTCTGTGACTAATTTAAATTAAAAAAATATGGAGACATTATGAAAAGCACTTCTGGAAAAGTCACGTAGTCCATTCTCTTGCTCCTATGAGAGTACAAAAGTAAACCTTTCTAGCCTACTGTTAGCTTTCTCCATGCAATATGCCAGTTTCAAAAGAGGGAAAGCCATGATGAGCATGCCGTGATGTGAGCTTTCTCCCATATGCTTGTTTCCTGACTGTTCACCTGATTACAGGCAACAGAATATTTCAGCACATTTTGGGGTTTTATTGCAGCTTTTTTTATCCACAAAATAACAAAATTGTTATGTTTTTCTTTAAGTCTTTCATATTCATAAAAGAGATGATGAAAAACAAAAGATATTCACAACCTGTTTTTTGGGGTGGCAAACAGCTTTGTTCCTGATGTTCATATTTTCCCCACTGACTTATTCAGTAGTGTGATCTTTGCAGGTCTTTCATTAACTTGTCAATCATTCAGATGTTTTTTCCCCTCAAGAAAATGAGCATACTTATTGTCTTCTGAATTATAGTAAGTAAAGACAAAGTGACTGAGTCAGGAAATTCATGTCCTTTAAATGGGAGTTGAATAACCTGAGAGGAGATTATTATTTTATAGGTATATAAGAATAAAAAGAAAACATACTACTACAATGAAGTAATAACCTTATTTTGTAGCATTTAGAGTTCTACAACACTCCATTAAAATAAATAAAAATCAAACAAAAAAATTTAATCAGATTATTATTTATTAATTTAGTGAAGAAAATACGTTTCATGTTAAATATTCCTTGCCATAAATTAATCACATATGACTAAATGAAAGTACTAAAACAAAGATTTAGCAAATAATTAAAATATATTGCTATAGTTGTTAAGATTCAAGGAACTCATGCAGTGTTATTATAATAAGCACAAAATGGTTAAAACCTTGAGAAATAATTTCTGGTATTATATTGATAAAGTGAGGCTTTTACGACATCCATGGCTTACTAGCCTTATAATTCATTCATCATCTTTTGAAATGGGCAGCATGACATAGTGGAAAGAGCTTCCTATAAGTCCTATACTGACTGTGTGCCCTTCTCAGTTTTCTGGGCTACTCTCTTAGGTTATGAGTTGTAGAGAAGGCATTAGTCTTCATTGGCAGAAAATTTCCTCATCCTTAAGTCCCTATATCAGTGAAACCATAGTTTTATCCCTATCCCCCTATGTAATCTCAAATCTTTCTAACTTTACAATGATTAGCTGAGCTGTATCAAATATATTTTGTCCTTTATTTTTAAAAAGAAGTATTGGATAGTAGGTAATATCCCTGACTTGGAATAAGGAAAAACTCAGTTAAATTTTTTTCTCTGCTCCTAACAGTCTGATCATTGGAAAAATCAATCAACATTTTTTGTGTCCCAGTTTCCCCATCAGTAAAATGGGGATGATACACTCTACAATCCATACTGTACAGGTTTGTTATAAGGATCACATGAGATAGTCAGAGACTCACAAGACTCCAGATTGAGAGTTGGGAGGTGACTTAGAGTTTATCTATTCCAACCCCTTCCTTTTATATATGAGAACACTGAGATGTTAGCAAGTGACTTTTTCAAAGACCCTCAGGAAGAAATAAAGATGACAACTGAACTTGGATCCTCTCTCTGTGTGATAGCTCTAAATCTAGGATTCAAATCTCACATTTATTCTATTAAACAAAGATGATTTGAAAATATCAAATCTGAAACAAGTCATAGAATAATTCCTTTATTCACATTATCTTTATGACAACTCTGAAATAAGTAATGCAAGCATTAATATTCCTCATTTTCCTCATAAGGAAATGACATTTAGAGAAATAAATGATTTGTTCTAAACCATATAGTTCAAAAGCATGAGGTCCAGTACTGAAAAATAGTTGTTGTTTTTTTTCTCATGTCTAGCACTTTATTCACTACACTGCGTTGTCTTTCCTATGTTATAGAGTCATATCCTGATGTTAAAACAGTGTAAGAGTTAGGACAGATCAGAAATGTAGCTAAAGATATGGAAGAATCCATTCATTCAAGGATATATCATCTAATACAATGACAGCTAGTCACTATGGTTTTAGGTAGAGCAGAGAACAATGAGATTGTACAGGACAGATGAGGAACCCAGAATAGGGGGGAAAAAAGTGGGTGGGGGAAAGACCAAGGGATTCCTCTCAGGCCTGAATGACATGGGATCAAGAGGGCAAAGGAAACAATCTAGGCAATGTGATTGAGATATCAGTAAGGGATACGCATGATGGGCCTTGTATACCAAGAGCAATAATGGAGATGGATGAAAAGGCAATGTGTGGTAGTAATCACATTTTTTGATGGGCTTGGATTCAAATCTTACGTCAAACTCACTTATCTGGTTAACAGATGCTGGGCAAATCCCTTAACCTCTCTAAAAGACATTTTCTTCATCTATGAAATGAAGTGGTTGTGATTCATAAAGCAAGGTATATTAAAATAAATAAAATTAATATAATTAAGTTGAAAATAAAATTAAATAGTTGGATTTTTATGTCTAAGTTCCAATTTGGTTCTTTGATCATATGACTTAGTCACCCACATATTGGAGCATGAGACTATAATAAAGACTGGGGCATGAGATTATAATAAATACTCTTGACTAAACTCAGAATTGGTCATAGTTTATAGGTGATAATAGGTAAAAACAGGTTAGATGCATATGGCTGCAGCAGGGTTGGAAGTTGAAGGTTCTAGGCCATTCCTGAGATTTATCACATAAGATACTTTTGGAATTCAGTCCAGATGTTCCGTTCTGGCATTGATGTCCTGGGGAACAGACAGATCTTTGAGAATGACCTTCTAGCTGTCAGTTCTACAGAAGGAAACATTTAGCAAACAAATCACATCCAGAATTGAACTTTGTGGAAACAATGTCTAGGAATTGAGATAAGTATTGAATCTATTCCCTAAGAAACTTATTTTAGGAAAGAATATGCCCTCAAGGGGCAGCTAGGTGGCGCAATGGATAGAGCACCAGCCCTGAAGTAAGGAGTACCTGAGTTCAAATCTGGTCTCAGACACTTAACAAATTCCCTAGTTTTGTGACCCTGGGCAAGTCACTTAACCCTAATTGCCTCAGCAAAAAGCAAAAAAAATATGCCCTCAAAACATTGGAAGAAATGTGTATAATTTTTGTTATTTTTACTTTATCATATCCCTTTTAAAAAGCTATTCAGTATTAAATAGTTAAGTGGTATTGTAGTGATAGAGCTTGACTATCTAACAAATAGAATAATATAGCAGCAGGAGCCTGAGTAGATGCCAAAGTAAAAAGATACTCCCTCAGTGTACCTTCAGACAAAGAAAAGCAATATAACAAGTCTGACACTAAGAGAGTAGTTTCAAACCCCTACATTATATTACCATTGGTAGGAGAAGTGAGGTTCTTGGTTATTTTATAGATGTGTGACCAATTCTTATGGAAATCACTTAAGAAAGAAAAATGCTTAGGTGAGGCCCAAAGGGACACATTATCAAACATCATCCCTCCTGACCTTACCAATCATCATGAAGACCATTCATTTAGAAAAAGTCTTGAATTAAACTTCCAAAGACTTAGGAATTATAAATATATAATTTAGAAGCTATAACATACTTTCATTAGCCAAAAGATATTGTATACTTACCAAATATATTCATTCATTTATGCTTCATCTCAAAAGAAACATTGACTATAAAATGGTAATTGAAGTTAATCTTCCAATTAAAATTTACTTTCTTGTAGTGAATCATTCAAGTTATATGCAAGATATTAGTGGAAATTTAGGTATTTAATTAAACTGTGATTTGGGATTAAAGTCTAAAGAGTGTAATATGTTTCTTTGTTTATTGTAGACATTAATTTGAAGATGATTATAAACACATATTCATTTTCTAAGTATTCTAATCTGTCCATTAGGGAAATTGAATTGATTTGTTTTCAATATTTTAATATGATTATGTATATTCATACATTCATTACAATATTCATTTTTTAAAACAGGTGGTACTCACATGCTAAAGGAGAGTATAAGGAAGAAACAAGTAAAGATCAATATATTTTTCTTTGTTCATATTTTGGGTCTTAGGTCTAATATAAATGTGCACTCTCCATATTTCTCTCAAAGATCTTTCTGCATAAGACATTTCTTAATACTTCCTGCTTTAACAACAATAATTAGGGTTTGTATGTATTCACCCCATTCTTATTTATGTATGCATATGCTGTATTTTTTCAGGAGATTGCATATAAATACCTTGTTAATTTTTTTTAACTTTTGTATACATTGTACGTAGTAGTTGATTTAAAAGGATTGTTAAATCTTTTTAAATTTATAAATTCTCTGATTCCTGTCTTTCCTTCATAATAAACATGTGATAACTATTTTGTATTAGTCAAAGCCTATACTTTTCCATTACTAGTAGATGATAAAATACAGGTGAAATATTTAGGCCATTTATTTCAATTTTGTAATAATCATCATTGATCACTATTATGATTTTCCTAAGAATCTTGAATTAGCTCCTCATATAGTTTCTTAAGTTTCTAGTGATTATTCTTTATATAAATTGGTAGAATTTACTTCCGAAGTGGTGTTTTTACTTGATCCCTTCAGAGAGTAAAATGAAAATGTACTGAATGACCATTAATTAAATCTCTGCAATAATTTCTTGTGGACCACAACATAGAATTTTCATTTCTTTTGTTATTGTTTTCTTGAATTTTATTTTTTCTCTTTTTTCATTTTGATCTTATTTTTTTTTCTTTGCAGCAAAATAATTGTATAAATATGAATGCCTATATTGGATTTACATGTATTTTTTTATCATGTTTAACATTTATTGGATTACTTGCCATCTAGGAGAGTAGCTGGGGGAAGGAGGAGAGATTGAAACACAAGGTTTTTGCAAGGATTAAAGCTGAAAAATTGTCCTTGCATATGTTTTGCAAATACAAAGCTTCAATAAAAAAGAAAATAAAAACAAGTTTAGTGACCCAAGAGAATTAGGATAATCTAATTTAGTACAAAACAATAGACCTCAGTAAATTTTAATTCTAACATCTCTACTATGCTGCCTTCAAGATTATCAAGTTGTATTTCAGAACATTGCATGACCATTTTTTCTTGAAGCATACTGTAATACCTCATATATTAATATAGGTGCTACTATGCAGAATATTATTTGCTAATTATATTTTCCAAGAAGTAAAATACTTATACTATGTTGTGATACAACTAAAACCCCAGATTGTATAGAATTCAAAAGGAAATATGGGGGTTTTTAATTTGTTCTTTTTCTAGCTTTTTTTTTAGTTGTAAGCCCAATTCATTGATGTTCGTTCTCTATTTTATGCAAGTAAGTATCTAGAGATATAAAATTTCCCCTAATACTCACTTTGACTGAATCCCTACAAATTTTGGTATGTCATTTCATTATTGTCATTTTCTTGGATGAAATTGATTGTGTCTATGATTTGCTGTTTTACCCATTCATTCTTTTTTTTGATGAATTTATGTATTTATAATTATTATTATTTTAATTTATTTGAAAAACATATGTATGGATAATTCTTCAACATTAACCCTTACATAGCTTTCTGTTACAAATTTTTCCCCACTACTCCCCACCCCTCCCCTATATGGCAGGATATCCACTACATGTTAATTACGTTAAAATACTTGACAAATCAAATACATGTATACATATTTCCACACTTATCATTGTTGTGCAAAAAAAATCATATCTATATGAAAGACATCAGATAAAGGAAACACAATGTAAGTAAACATCAATCGAGAGTATGAGAATGTTATATTGTGGTCCATACTTCACATCCCTCTCTCTGGGTGTACATGACCCTCCTCAGTGAACAATTGGAACTGGTTTGAAACATTTCATCGTTGAAGAGAGCCATGTCCATCAGAATTGATCATCATATAGTCTTGTTGTTGCTGTATATAATGATCTCCTGGTTCTGCTCATTTCAGTCAGCATCAGTCTATGCAGGTCTCTCCTGGCCTCTCTGAAGTCGTCCTGCTGGTCATTTCTTACAGAACAATAATATTCCATGACATTCATATACCATAATTTATTCAGTCATTCTCCAATTGAAC
>JAJPUD010004571.1:102007-128655 GCA_023553655.1 Myrmecobius fasciatus | reverse complement strand
TTTTTTTTTACCTTAATTGAAAGATAATACATTCTGCTGTAATCTTTTATCTTTACTCTGTATGTATCACTCTGCTTTAAATGTTTCTTGTAAACAATATGTTGCCGGATCCAGTCTGCTATCCATTTCTGTTTTATGGGAGAGTTCACCCCATTAACATTCAGAGTTAAAATGACTAATTCTGTATTTCCCTTCATCTTATTTACCAATTTCTCCTTCCTTTTCCCCTTTCCTTCCTCTCCAATATTTAGTTTCTGACCACCATTTCCCTCAAGCAACCCTCTCTCTTTATAGCTCCTCCCCCTTTTTTAATACCTTTTCCCTACAATTTCTGTTTTCCCTTCTATTAGCCTTTCCCTTTCCTTTTCTCTTTCCCCTTACTTCCCTATAAGGTGAGACAAGGTTCTATGTGAAACCAAATATATCTAGCATTCTGTTTTTTAGCCAAATCTGATGAGAGTAAGATTGACACAATGATCACCTCCTTCCCTTCTTTCCCTCAATTATAATAGATCTTCTTTTCTTCTTTATGAGATATGATTTCCCTCATTTTATCTCCATTTTTTTTCGGTGCAATCTCCTTTCTACCTCTAGTTTCTTTTTTTTATATTATGGCAGTAAAATCAAATTATACTTCCAATTTCTATGTATACCCACAATGGAAATAAAACTCTTGAGTTTTCTTTTTTAACTTTTTATGCTTCTTTTCAGTTATATATTTTAAGGTCATTTTTTTTCTTCAGCTCTGGTATTTTCATCAGAAATAAATGAAACTCACCTGTATCATTGAATGTCCATCTTCTTCCCTTAAATAAACTGCTCAATTTAAATGGATATTTGATTCTTAGCTCTATTCTAAGTTGTTTTGCCTTTCAGAATATCAGATTCCAGGCCTTTTCATCCTTTAAGGTGGAAGCTGTTAGGTACTGGGTAATCCTGATTGTGGCTTCTGGGTACTTGAATTGTTTCTTTCTGGCTTCTTGCAATGTTTTTCCTTTGTCTGATAGTTCTGAAATTTAGCCACAATATTCCTTGAAGTTTTCATTTTAAGGTATCTTTCAGGAGATGATGGCTGAATTCTTTCAATGGCTATTTTACCTTATGATTCCAAAAAATAAGGACAGTTTTCCTTGATGATTTCTTGAAAAATAATGTCGAGGCTTTTTTTTTTTTCATCATTGATTTCATCAAGTCCAGTAATCCTTAGATTGCTTCTTCTAGATGTGTATTTTCAAGTCAGTTGTTTTTCCAAAGAAGTATTTATTTTCTTCAACTTTTTCATTTTGGGGGTTTTGTTTGGCTGATTTTGATGTTTCATTGAGTCATTCATTTCCATTTGTTCAGATCTAATTTTTAGTGAATTATTTTCTGCAGTTACCTTTTTAGCTCATTTTGCATTTGAGCAATTGAATTTTTAAATGAGTTGTTTTGTTCTATGAATTTTTTTTTTCCATTTCACAAACTGTTTTTCAAGAAGTTTTCTTTTTCAACTTTGTCAAACCTATTTTTGTAAGGAGTTATATGATTTTTTCCATTTCACTCAATCTATTTTGTAAGCAGTTTTCCTCAGATAATTTGTTTCCTTTTCCAAACCCTATTGCAAAGTTCTCATTTCTTTTCCTCATTTTTCTTTTAACCTTCTTTTAAGATCGTTTTTGAATTCTTCCAAGAGAGCCTTGTGATATGGAGAACAATTCATATCACCCTTTGAGGTTTCATCTGGAGATGATCTGCTTTTAGTGTTCTCAAGGTTTGAAATCTGTTCTTCTTTCTCCATAAGAACTTTCTATGGTCTTTATTTCCATAGAAAATATGTACTCCTTAATTATTCATATGTTATAAGATCAGTGTTAAGAAAGGAGGTACTTATGTAAAAAACAATATATGTTACTGATTGCCTTTAAGGTCAATGAATATTATTGAATATCTATTCTTCATTCACAGCTATAATGGCTGCTATTATAATAGGTTTTATGTCATAATCCAAGAGCAACCTTGTGATCTGAAGAGTGTAAATTTTATAGTTGTGGGATGTTGGAAAAAAGTACTTAACCTCTCTGAATTGTGGTTTGTTATGTTGTTAAAAAAATTATAAGATTTAGAATAATATATTTATGAAACATTATTTCTTATACTGTCTGAAAGGATTTTGAGTTCTTTGGTGTCAGAAATCTTTCCACTTACTCAGATTCCAATGATCCTCTTTATGTATGGTGAATGTACAAACAGTATTTAAAAATGGAGTCTCTGTTCTTCAGTAGTTTAGATGGCACTGGTACAAAAAAATGTGGCATCATGTGCTTCAGAGCCTCTTGACCTCAGGATAATATGTAAAACCTTTCTTTTGTCATAAAACTTTTCATAAGGTGAATCCGGTGCATCTTTCCAGTCTAACTCCAATCTAACTCCAGTCTAACTAACTGTACTACTTATTATTCCCCTCAAGTGACATTTCATATCTTACATCCATTTTGAACATCCCCTCCATTCCTCCATTTCTATGCCAAAGAGCTTCTTCATAATTTCCATGTCTCAAAAATTTATGTCTATATTCAAAGCTTGATTCCTTTGTCATGTTTAAGAGACATTTCCAAGTTTCCCCAGATGTTAATACCAGGAATGAAATAGATCTGCAAATATTTCGTAAAAATGCTTAATGACTTGTGAACATATAACTACTCACCAAAAAAAAAATTGTTGTTTTTTTTTCCCCTGAGGCAATTGGGGTTAAGTGACTTGCCCAGGGTCACACAGCTAGGACATGTTAAGTGTCTGAGGTCAGATTTGAACTCAGGTTTTCCTGACTTCAGGGCTGATGCTCTATCCACTGTGCCACCTAGCTGCCCACAAAAAAAAAAAAAAACAAGTTTCTTAAACATGGGAGTTGCATTTAAAAAAAAAGGTCACCCCTTTAATTTGTATTTTAAGTGCTTAGCAATGACTGTCAGTTGATTGAAGCAATGAAGAAGAATGAACTCATGAGAACTTGTTGTCTTACTAAGACTTATTTAGTGAAATAATGTGGACATCATTCCTCTTGAAGTCCCTTGATGTTAATACAGGTCCCTTCACACACACACACACACACACACACACACACACACACACACACACCTTGGGGGAAAAAGATTTATATATAATGAAATTCCATATTAACAGTATAATGCAGAATGGACATTCATAATACATTGAAAACTACTTACCACATATTTGAAAGAATCACTGCAGAAAATTTTATAGATAAGATCATTGTATAAGATGGGAAAAGAGCTATTTTCAGAGAAATAATTAGAAAAATCCATGCTCTTCTATGAAGGCTAGAAACATGAATATTTCTATATAATATGTATGTATACACACATACATATATGCACACACGTATGTTTGTGTGTGTGTATATATATGTGTGTGTATATATATATATATATATATATACACTTAATCTAGTTATTTGAAAATTCAGTACTGTAACAGGCCTGCCAGAAATCTTCAAAATAATAAATTTTAGTATAAATAGATCTTTTTAAAGAATCTATTTGAAAATAAACATCAACCAGAACTATCTAGCTTCTTTTTAGGAATATTCAATATTCTATAAGCCCTAGTAATGAAATATTGAAATTTAGTGGTTCTTTTGTGTATTATCTAAAGCAGACTCCATTTAGTTTACTTTTTCTTGTAAAGCTGACATCCTAAGTTAACTATCTTGAGTGTTTTAGAGGCAATTATTTGGATCATTGTTCCTTGTGGAAATATGGTGAATGTTTTCTGATATTACAACTTAAACTATGGCAAGAAAAAGCATCTTGGATGTTGTCCTGGATTTATATTCCATGGATAACCTGAAACATATCTTATTCTAAATTCTTAACATGCCTTCAAAAATCCAACCACATTTGTTACATTTTCATATATTTCACAGCAAATCCAATAAAAGTATTCTATAATATATAGAATTCTGGACTTGTCTATTCTGGATCACATTGATTCAAAAATCTTTGTAGACATGGACTTTGTGTGACTCTTGGCAAATCACTTAACTTCTTTGGAGTTTAGTGTCCTCATTTATAAAATAAGTGGTTCAACTTGATGGCCCCTTTCCTGCATTAAATCTGTGATAAATTTAAAATGCTAGTGCTCCTTTTAGACTTATTAGGTAGCTCCCTCATAGATAGCTCTTAGGCAAAAGTCATTTGTTTTCTTCTTAAACATGTCATGATAGATAAGGAAGAGATCTCCACAAAAGGTACTATTTCACATTCTATCAAGACCATAATTATTTGCATATATCTCACATCATCCATTAGTAGGTACAATGGCCCTTCATGGTAAAGACTACTACAGTGATTTTATCTTGTTTCCATAGGGCTGACTACAATGTCATGAACAGATGAGTTCTTTCTTATGTTTGCATGAATAAAGGGAATTGTTTGGACTCCGTTCATATCATAACTAAATATGCATTGCATTGTACTGTTGAATTAATAGATTTATTTTAACTAAAACTCATTTCTTCAATTCAATAGAGATTAAGTATTTATTTAGCATTTATTGCATTTTCCCCTCCAGTAATCAGAAACTAGCAATGATAAATGAAGATTATTGTCAGTGACAAAATGCCCAAAGCATCCATTCATCCATTAATTTGGCAATATCCCAATCCACCTACCCATCCTACACATTAGTTAAGTGAAGAATATATACAAATGACTATGCTAGATGCTAAAGATATAAATAGAAAACAAAACAAAGAAAACTAGCCCCTGCCTTCAAGAAGTTGGACTAAGGACTTGACTATTTCTTGTGATGTTTAACGACTGGAATGTTTCATTTAGTTGATTTTTCCACTCATTTTCAGCATTTGTAATTTTGAAAATGTGGATAGATTCTACAGCAGGGCTGTTCATAATCCCTCTTAACTTGATAGATGATCTTTGAGTGTTTCTGTGCTTAAAATATTCAAAAGCCAAGTTGGTAATGAAAACTTAATATTTGTAGGCAAGGGTTATATAAATGCTTTTTGGACATCAGTATATATTAGAATATGAAAATATGGAATATATGACATTTTGCTAATTATGTTATGCCTCGTAAATTACAGAGCTTGCTCAAGGGAATTAGCAACTTTTTATAAGAGATGAACACAAGACATAGACAACAAGCCACATTGCAGAATGTTCAAGAGAACAATGGACCCAAAGGTCAAAGATGATGTGAGCCCTGAGGCATGCTGGTTATTTCTAATGGTTCTACTGTTCTGCTGGCCAGCAAGCTAATCATGAGATATCTCTATTCTCAAGAATCACCTAGGTGAATGACAAGGAAATATTTATATTGGAAATATATGGATTATGCCAAACTCTAAGCACTGTTCACATATAAAAATAATATAAAAGTATGTATGAATCTATATGGCTGATTAGAAAAGAAGTTGTACCTATCATATAGTAAGCTCAAGTGATAATAGTTCAAACCTGCCTTATTAGCTATAGAATGTATAAATAAGGAAATGTCTCTAGCACTTTGAGGAACTCCAAATGGAGGATATATTGAATAAAATGGACAAGATGTATTTAAGATAAAAATGTATGAAAAGGTTGTGATTAAAGTGCTTGGAAGGAGTACCCATGTAGATTTCAATTCATTGAAATATCTTCAATACTAAAGGATTGAAGTAAGAAAGCAACATTGCCTAATGGAAAGAAAATAGGCTTTAAAGGCAGGATTACATTAGTTTCTACTCCCACCTCTGATACTAACTGGATCTTCAGAATATTGTAATACCAGAGAATGCCAACTTGAATAAGTAAAGGATATATCTTCACCTGGGAGGTTATTATAGCAATCAAATCACAGGTCCAATTCCTATCTCTATTAGTGATATATTTTAAGCATCTACATTATACGTATGTGTGTACACACACACAAACAGAATCTGTGTAAGGATTTACCTCAAACAATAACAGAAATAAGGTTTTCCAGAAGGATTAAAATATTATTCTAATCTACCCATTTTTGTGATGATTTTTTTAAAAGTCATGTTGAAAATTGTTTAGTGATAAGGACTTTTTTTAATGAAAATTTATAAATTCCAGGTACGCTAGCTTTCCTGTGTGCTTTTTCACAGGAAAAGTAAAATTTTCAAACTTAGATTATATATGGTTAAGCAATGTTTTCACAATGTATACAAATCAGAAGACTGAATTTATGATATCTTTGGATAGTCATATTTTAAAAACTTATGAATGAGACCTAGAGAGCATGTTGACTTTACAGGTCACTGATAAGTATTAACTATTAAGACAATTCTTTCATTAGTTCACCTGTCTTCCTTAGGCATCCACCCAATCAAAGAAGCCTTACCTCTGATGTGAATAATTTCCAAACTATAAAATGTTATAAAGCATGAAATTATTATTAGAAATTTCTCTCAGTGCCAAAAAGATGAATTTCTAATGTGCAACATACTTTCACAGGGAAATTGAACAAAAAGTTAAAAATAATCATATAATATGATATATATGTATATATATATACACACATATGTGTGTATGTACGTATGTGAAAGAGAAAATAGGATATCTGCATTAAATAGAATTATCATTTATCTTACCATTTTAAAAACCATTGTACAAAACTTGAAGATTAATCCATACGAGAGTGCTAAAATAAAAATATCCCAGCTGTTTTCAAAAATCCTAGCTAATGAGTCTCATCAAAGGCCTGCCAAATTTTTCTGGTGACCTAAAGTAGAAAGGCATTCTCTGGATTCTGGCTGTCTTGGTACTTAAGGCCAGTCATTTGGAAAAGCAGATGGGTTAACCCAGCTGCTGGAAATGGACTATATTCAACAATTGTGAATAGTCATGGAATATGGATAATTTTGAGGCTGCCACCTTGGCAGTACTAGCTTGTCTCATGATTTCTTATGAAAGGTTGTGATATGGTGTGTTCTTTGAAAGCACAGAGAAAAGATTTCTTGATGTACTAGAATCAGCTAGGCAAGGATACAGGAAGAATCTCAAGAATATTGGTTATTATTGCTCTCAAGACAGTCAATAAACATTTGTATCATCCCATTTTTGGTGATTGTGACCCCTGCATTCTATCAGAGCAAATGTGGATGGTTAAATTGTGGAGTACAGAAAGAATCATGCACTGTTTTTCTCAGCTTTCTCTCTCAAAATTCTTCACAACTGAAATCTGACTAAAATAAATATGAAAAGAATAGAGTTAGAAAGCATGGAAGATTAACTGTTATTTTTTAATCCAATTTGAGAAGCATTATGTACCTACTATATCTTGGCCATTATGCTATATACTGTATGCAAAGATAAATATAAAAGAATTCTTAACATGAAAGAGCTTAAATATTAGTTTAGTAAACCACATATGTTCAGACAAGTAAATATAACAAAGATAGAAATTGGGATTACGACTTAATTGTTAGAGGAGGCTCCTTTCCTTGATTTAGATTGGTATTGCCTCTGAAAGAGATGGTTGAGAGTTACATTGAGCACTGAGAGATAAGCTGACTGACCCACAGTCACACCATCAACATATAGACAGAAGTTTAGCTTATGTATCTTTGTGACTTGGTAGACAGTTCTTTTTCTATACACACACACACACACACACAGCCTTTATGCAGATAAATGAAATGCTTATAATCTGTAGGATGAAACTATCTGGGACTGCAATTCTTTGTTGCTTTGTTGTTGTTATTTTTGTTTTGTTTTTTCTTACTACTGGCTTGATTGGAGAGTCATATTTTAGACTGAATTAGAGGTTATAATTGGTACTGGAGATTACTATTATGGGGGAAAGGCATGTTGAGATATCAACAATCAACCAACAAGAAATTGAATAGTGTTGCATCATATTTTTTTTGGGGGGGGGAAACTCATGTTATTAGTTGTATTGTCCTTGATTTAATTTTGTTGTTAATGTTCTTCTATTTTACATTATTGTCCTCATTATTTAAGTGTGTTTTTCTAATTCTATTTACTTAACTCCCTATAAATTCAGGTGTATTTTACTTCCATTGTCTTTTCAATCTTACATCATTAATTTGATAGATCAGCATATTCAGGAAATTTGAATGGCAAGACAGTGCAATACAGTTCTG
Organism: Myrmecobius fasciatus; assembly: GCA_023553655.1. Taxonomy (NCBI): domain Eukaryota; kingdom Metazoa; phylum Chordata; class Mammalia; order Dasyuromorphia; family Myrmecobiidae; genus Myrmecobius; species Myrmecobius fasciatus. The sequence continues at coordinate 120,527 of JAJPUD010004571.1, read as the reverse complement.
ACATATTCAGATAAGTCATATACTTTATCTGAAGTAGGTGGATAGGTTAGGAAAAAAAATTAACACAAACAATGCTAACCAAAAGATTTTATGGGAAGAATTAATGAGAGAATTTAGAATTATCCTAAGTCATGATGTGAAAAAACTGACAAAAACTTGTTATTTATCAAATTAAGTAGATGAGAATGTTCATAATTCTGTGTTAATTTAAATCTGTTATTTTTGTTATTTCCTATTGATAAATGATGCTGAATAGAAATAAAATATTTAGAGGGAGAACTTGACATTGTAAATAGAGAGCCAGTATTGACAGAGAGACATGAACAGACAGGGAAGGAGAAAAGGATAGAGGGACAGAGGGAGAGAGACTGATCAACTTTCCTTAAATCAGTTGTTATCAACATGTTATTCCTAAAGCAGCAAACTCACAATACCTCTACTACCAGCATTGGATTTTTCTGATATAATCTCACCGGGACCTCTCTGAAAAATGTCTACATAAATAACAATAAAATTTTAGAAGAGAAATATACGGAAATATACAGGATCATAATGAAGCCTAGAAGAATATCAAAAGAAGAAAAATATCAGAAGAATAAGAAGGAGGTGGAAGGGGGGAAGGAGAATGAATTAACTATTACTAATAATAATAATCAACAAAAATTTTTAGGACTGATAAATGAGAACCTGATTTCTGTTGAGCCCTAGTATTGTTCCAATCAACTGAATTCAAAATTTAAGTCCCAAAGCCATTTACTCTTAGTTTTCTTGTTTTAAAATATTCTCAAAGTTAACATTAAAAATAAATAAATATACGGTGTAACTAGGGTTTAACAAGATATTTTGGGGTGCTTCTCTGTCTAATTCCTACATACTGCATGCCATCTATTCACTTGGATGGTGCCTCTGAGGATGAGAAAGTCCCTGACATTAACTTGGCTGTAAAAGACAAATTTTAAAGAATTGTTATATACAATTTATTTTTAAATGTATATTTTAACTTTGGGGAAAATATTAAAAATTGCCTTCTTGCTCTTAGTCTTTTTGAAGCAATTTCTATATAGAATGGGGGATTTGGACTCAGAGGATCTTGGTTTCAATCATCATTCCATTCAATAAGTTGTATGAACCTACTCTAGTCACTTCAGTTCTCTGGCTTCAGTTTTTTTGTATATAAATAAAAGGGTTGCATTTAATTAGTGTTTTTTAAACCAGTTATTTTTTTATATTTTGATTATTATTTTAGCATAATTGTTTTTCTCTGGAATATAATTTATTTTAGGCTTTTAAAAGCATAAATCTTGCAAGTCTCCAGACTTCACCAGACTACCAAAGGAGTCTATTGTAAAATTAAGAAGCTTTGTATTGAAAGATTTCTGAATCTCATACAATGTCTTATAATCCTATGAAACTGATCTATTCTGTGTATATTTTCCAGTTTTGGTACTTTTTTACATAGTTTAAAGGAATAAATTTATTATTTCGTTTTCTTCATACTTCATCAATTCTCATATCTTTCCATATTGCTTTTCATTTTTCATATTTATTATTTCTGATGGAAATAATATACTGGCATGCTTATATACTATTTTCCTGTTACAGAATATATAGAATCTACATATTCAAAATATAGATGGCTTCTAATTTATTTTTTTCTTGCCAATAAATTTGATCTGAATATTTCTATTCAAATAGATTCTTTTTCCCCCCTTTTAAAGAATTCCCAGTGAATCTTAGACTATTGGACTCAAGGCGTCAAAGGAATAAACAGTTGTTATTTTTGTTTTTGTTTTTAACTATGTTATATGGTCAAATTATTTTCCAAGAGTGTTTCACCATTTCACTTTGGTAGCAATAAAGTAATGAAATTCTAAAAAGTTATATCTTTAGAAACATTATCCCTTTTGACACAAAGTTGCTTCCTAATATATGTAAGCTAATCCCTTACAAATATTAGGAAGCAACTTTGCATCCAAAAAAAAAAAAAATAAGCCCTTGATTTGGATAAAGAAAAGTATAATTTAAATTCTAGTTTCATCATTTGATTTATTGAGAATGTTTCCTAACTATTGTGCTTTAGTAAGATATGGATCATAATGCATAATGAACATGATGACTTCTAGGACCAAGTGTGATATTGGACAAAAAAAAACTATAAAATAGACAACATATAATGAGCATTAATTATGCATACACACATAGACACATACATACACACACAAATTATATATTAACAAGGGAATTCTATTAAGTTTTAGATATAATTTTTTAAATAAAGTTTTAGATTTAGAATAATCACACATGATGTTATTCATATAACTAAAGTTTGATAATTATCTCATAATTTAAGCTGATTTCATTCTAATGAATGTTATATTTTGCATAAAAATATTCCCATACATCAATGGGTCCTATAAATTTATCTGTCTCCAACAATTTAAATTCTGATACTACCATGCTTTTTTTTTTTTCCTTCCTGAATGACATTTATCTTTACCTTCTCTTATATTCTTTTAAATATATTTAGAGACATTCATTTTGATCTCTTGGTCTTGTGGATGCCAGATATCATGTGGGCTATTCTTTAGTTACCTTTCACTCTTGCCACATCATAGGATCCCTCTTCTATTCATCAGGTTTCAAACTACATTCTATTGCCCTTGGTGTAAGAATAACATTTAAAATCAGCTTTGAAGGGCATATAGTCACTTAGTGAAGATTAAGGAAAATAATTTGTTTCAGCTTTCCCTTTTATAAATAATATACTTACCTGAGTACTGATATGATAATATATCCCATTTCAAAAAGGCAATGATTTCTTTGATTTTGCTGCTTTGTACCAGATTTCTTTCTTTTACCTTTATAATTATAATCTATTATTTCTTAACTTTCCTGAGTTTACCTTTCTATTTTGTTGCTAAAGGCTGAAAGATCTAAAAACTCCTAGTTGACTTTGTTCTACCAAGAACCTTTGAAAGTACTCACATAAAAGCCAACCTACACATTTCCCTCTGAAGCAGAGATTGACTTTTAGACTTTCTTTTGGAGAGAAACAACTAGTTTAGGAAATAAATCCCATTTAATTTCCCTAGAGAAAATATTATAATAATTATGAAATTTGCCTTTTGTATATTCATCTTTAAAATCAAAATCTTTTTAATTAATGGAAAAGGATGTACTGTACTCTTATATGTCTACAAAAGGAAGTAGGCCATCAATATAAAGTGACTCACTAAACTTAAAGAACATCAACTGAGGACGTCTCATATGCAGAGATTTCAACTTTAATTTGACAACTTCAAGCTATTGATTATAAGAACTTTATTATAAGCTCAGAAATATACATGCTAAGTAAAAAAAAATGGTTCAATAAAAACGCTTTTCATGCACTCTTCATAGTATTTTATTTACCCTTGTCTTGGCTCCTCAGAATATGTCATTGTTATTTCTGACTATACTTTTTTAAGTAAATTAATAATATTTTAACAATAATCATCTCCTTAAAGACTTCCATTCCTTTGAAATAAAGATTAACATTTAACAAAGTTATCTTTATGAAGCACTTTAGGAACAAAACTTTGGTGATATGTTGAACTATTGTTTAAGATGTAATAGAATACACATACTCAAAAAGCTTCAATTGAATCAGTTTAGTATAGATGATCCCTCCGCTAGAGGGATATAAAGTTTAAATAAAATAATAGTAAATAGTAAAATTAGAAAAGTAATAGTAAAAAAATAAATAGTAAAATAAAAATAAAATTTAAAAAGTATGCTTCAGTATGCACTCAGACTCCATCATTTCTTTTTTTCTGGAAGTGGATAGCATTTTTCTATCATGAGTTCTTTCACATATCTTGGATCACTTTTTTTTTTTTTTACTAGTTAGGTTTTTCAAACTTGATCACTGTAAAAATATGGCATTTACTCTCTTCACCATTGCATCAGATCATATAAGATTTACCTGGAATATATACTTGGAATGTAAATATACTTGAAATTCTATTATAAAAGCATCTTAAATTCTGTCAGAGAAATTGAGTATATGAAACCAATGAGGTAACTGAATTGGAAAAAATGAACATATTCTTTAGAGAGTTTAAATAAAAATATGTTCAAGTTCAAAATGGCAGGACATTGCTGAAAATCACGTTATTCAATATTTCAGTAGATCAATAATGCCATCAAAATAAGTATTTTCAACAAAAGTCATATAAAACAGCTCGCCCATGCCTTTTTACTCACTGATTCTTCAATATGTACTTCCATAAATCTTCTACTGCATTTAGGACTAAACAACATTCTGGATCTTCTTTCTCCAATCTATCATCTGTAAGGTTATCAAATCAATATTTTTAAAGGACTTTTCTTACCACCTTGCTCCTCTCCTTAAGGAAACTTTAATTGCTCCTGATTACTTTAACCCATTATTTAGCATTTTAATCCCTCCACTTTTTGGTTCCAAATTAACTTTTTAGGATAATTATATCTTAATATTAATTCTAGGATAAGTATATATTAATATTAATGAATAATGACATGAAACAGAGGAATGATGTTTGACAAATAAGTTTAGAAACAGTTTAGAAACTTGAATGTCCTAAAATAAAAAATGGACTTCCAAAGGATACTGAGATTCTGTAAATTATCTTGTTTATCACTGAAAATGTTATTGACTTTGATTAATTCTAAAATAATACAGTACCACAACAATGAGATCCACAACTAGTTAAAAGATCAATCTTAAAATCCTATATGTATAATGAACAAATGGATAGAAAGATAAAATATGCCCATTGCTCAGTTTGTGACAAGTAATTTTATGGGAAGATAAATGTATTAGTTCATCAGTAAATGTGTGTGTGTGTGTGTGTGTGTGTGTGTGAGTGTGATGTCTGCAAAGGAACAATGGTAAGGAAAAATATCAAATAGGATGCAGAAAGTGGGTAGATTTTCATTTGTGACATTATACAAGATATGCAATTATCATATTCCCTAGAGAAATTAAGGCCGACTTTTTTTCTAAAAAGTAGCTCACTTACACTGACACTATGTAGTTGGACATTTTCAAGCAACACAAGTTCCAAAATATCTATTTTGTAGATGAACAAAAGGTAATGGGCAAACATGGAATCAGCATAACTATAGCATATTATGGAAAGCAATCCACACACAAGAAAAAATATACAAATATTTGACATATGGGTAATACAGGATTGGAAAAGGAAATGAGCAATATTGGGAATATTCCTACGTGACCTCTGGATATTGTCTATCAATAGAAATGAATCAACACTTTGTATACTGGAGAACATAGAATATTCAAGATAAGAACAAATTTATCTAGTGAACTCAGTAGATTCTCTATTGAAGGTTTATAAAATTACTTGGAATCACACAGAAGAAAAATAATGAGTTACTATGTGTATCCCTAAGAATACTCACATCAATGAAATTTCAGAGTCATTGTGAAGTAGTAAACAATGAATACATGAAACAGTAGAGCTATTTTATTTAGTCCTGGAGGGAGTCGAGTCAAATAGAAGTTGGAAGCAGAAAGTGTAAGCTGCTGAGAAGATTCAGATCAATATAAGCAAAGCCTTTTTAAAAAAAATTCTGAAAGTGTAATTAGGTGCCCCACGAGGCTATGGGTTCCTCCTACTGGTTGCCTTTCAGACATCCTGTTGGATATATGCAGAAAGATTGCTATTCAGAGGTAAGTTTACCTTGATCTCTGAGGTTTTTCCAGATTCTAAGATTCTGTGATTTTATAATTCTTTCTATAAAGAAGGAAGAAATGACAGGAATAGATAAGTCACTTTTTCTAAAAAGCCTCAGATTTTTGTTCATTTAAAGAAAAACAAAAATCAATGCAAAAATTATAACATCAGCTTCAACTCTGCCTCCCTTATAAATGAAAGGAGGAAAAATGGTTACACAGAAATCTAAAAAATAATGTTATAATTTGGTTTAATGAAGTCTAAAAGAGATAGTCTTCTTAAAGGATACTTTCTCATAGGGGTATAATATATCAATTCAGATAGACAACTTGATAAAATTTGTAGTTTATACAAGCAGAGATCTAGGGAATATGAAAGATGCATAATAAGAGATAATAGTTCTATTAAATTGAAAGCATCTAGCCTATTTTTTGTGTTTGTTGCTTTAAACCATAAATCAGTTAATTATAATTTTTGAAATCATATTGCAAAATTAAAAATAATTCATATACATTCAGCTTTATCATGATTTGGAGAGTTTTTTTTTTAATCAAAAAATTGTTTATTTTTTTAAATTATTTTTTAAACTAACAATCATCAAAAACTTGTAAAAATATCCATAATCAGACAAATTTTAGAACCAAATTGTCCAAGGTCACAGATATCTGTTTTATTCTATATATACAACCTAACACCTCTTAGAAGATAAGAAGCATTCTTCATTATGGATACTCTGAGGTCATAGTTGAATATTGTATTTATGAGAGTTAATTTTTTAAAGCTATTAAGTTTTGCATAAGAAAAAATATTTTTGGAGACATAAGGATATGTACCTCCACTAAGAAATATGTTAAGTTGGCAAGCCATGTATCTTGCTGAGGAATAATTGTCAACGTTAGTAGAGGAAAGTATATTGCTAGAAAAAAATATATATTTAAAATCGCTATGTGGCCTTAATGTGTTAAATATCAACAATTTAAATTAAATTGTTGACAATCAAAAATTTTATTTATTATGTAAAAAAGTCTAACCCAGGATCTGGTTACTGGGTTATTCTGAATTGCAAAGCTTTCTTAAACTGCATGTGGGCCAAAATAATAATAATAATAATAATTCATTAAAAAAAGTTGAATTTTTCAGGGACAACTAGCAATTATGTTTTTATTTTATTTTTGTTAAAGCTTTTTATTTGCAAAACATGTGCATCGGTAATTTTTCAACATTGACCCTTGCAAAGCTTCCTCTTACAAATTTTTTCCTTCTCCCCTCCACCCCCTTCCCTAGATGGCAAGAAGTCTAATACATGTTAATTATGTTAAAATAATTGACAGATCGAATATGTATGTGTATATATATATATATACATATATATATATATATATATGTATATATATATATATATATACTTATCTTGCTGTACAGGAAAAAAAAAACCTGGGAAGAGAACATAATATAAGCAAACATCAATAGAAAGTGTGAAAATGCTACATTGTGGTCCACACTCATGTCCCACAGGTCTCTCCCTGGCTTTCTTCATCACTGAACAATTAGAACTGGTTTGAAACATCTCATTACTGAAGAGAACCATGTCCATCAGAATTGATCATCATATAGTTTTATTGTTGCCATGTAAAATGATCTCCTGCTTCTGCTGATTTCACTCAGCATCATTAACTAGCAATTATAAAAAGAAAAGTACATATAGAACGAGAAGTTACCAAAGACAGGAACAGTGACTTTAAATATGTATATTTTCAACTTCCTAGAATAATATTACACTTTTATCAGATGTTCTTCCTCAGCTTTAAAGTTGAGATTAGAGAGATTTCTAAGTCACCCTTTTATGCACAAGTCAAAATAACTTCTTTCTAGTTCATTTTTCATTAATTCACTCAGACATTTGACCAGTTTGATTTCAATTCCAAACATCTTTCCTGACATCTAAAGACAGATATAGACTCATGAGGCTCCAACAAACAATCAAACCATTACATAAATAAACAAACAAGATTTAGTCACACCATGGCCAGAATCTCACTTAATTGAATCACTGCATGAGATGGTGACAAAAGGACTCTTGATGGAAAAAAAAAAAATGGCAAAGAACCCTAGATCTCAGAAGAACTGGTTTCCATATGACATCAAGTTGTATATTGCCTTTATCTTCCAGCAAGTGAGCCTTCCCTATTGCCTGGTTTCCCTCCATTTTAGGGAGAAAGTAATCTGATTACCAGTATCAGATTCTGTCCTGGTGCTGATTGATATAGACTCAACCTAACGATCTATAGGGGATGGCTGGCAAACAATATGGGCCCAGGTGCCCATGTTGCAAGTACAAGCATTAACATCCTTTTTTTACGATTTCTTTGAGATATAGACCTAGTTGTGGTATTGCCAATTTGGGACTATGATTTGCTTGATTATGAATATTTGGTATATGTATCTCAATGATCCTGCCCATTTCTACATGCTTGAACTCCAAGGTCTCCTTTTGCCTGTTATAAAATAAATGTGCAAATTCTGATCCTCTAATATTAGCCGAAATGATAGTTAACAAAGCATAGTTGGAAATAGTTTGTATTTCTATATCCTTCACATTAAGATGGTATCAGCATGTGGTTAGTTTAAGGATCTTCTCATGGCTCTCCTTGCCATTTTCTGTAGCCTACTTCTGTCTCCTTTTGGATTTATTTAAATGTCACACTTTCCCTATTCCACTTGAGATTCTACAACTAGATCAATTGTCTCCCCACTCCCATCCCCAGAGAATAAAGCATGTCCATTCTAACTCACTTTAACAGCTTTTATAAAGGTATACATATGATAACACATACAGTAATGAGAACAAACACTTTCAACTAAGAACATGGGGAAAGGTCATTTCATCATGTTAGCTATCCCTCTGGGATATGCTTCTATGACTACAACCTAGCTTGAGAAAACACAAATGAATCAAAATGAATCCCTGGCTCTTTAGGGGCCTAGACCTACAACAAAGAGTTTAAGATAAAACAAAAAAAAAAAAACAAAAACAAACAAACAAAAAAGTTCAGAAGTATCTGTGTCTGTTATCTAGCTTATTATTTTTTAAATAAAAACTTCATTTTCAAAATATATGCAAAAATAGTTTAATATTCACCCTTGCAAAACCTTGTGTTCTGAATTTTCCCTCCTATTCCCCTATCCCCTCCCTAGACAGCAAGTAAGCCAATATATGTTAAACATGTGCAGTTCTTATATACGTGTTTTCATATTTATCATGAGGCACATACTTTTTACTTTAGCTGAATCACTTAACATTCTTAAATTTCAGTTTCAGGTCCTATAAAATGAGGAAGGAATATGATCCTTTAGGTCCTTTCAAGTACTCAAATCATATGGTGATCCCTTTGAATATATCTACCTAGAAGTAATGTTTTGAAGCTATTTTTCTTCTTATTTATTTATAAACTCTTACTGGTTCTTACAGACTAAAAATAATTTTGGAAATAATTTTCCTATTTTTCTTGGTCTCAGGTAAGGATGCTTTTATTTTTAATGAATAATTAGAGTAAGAAAGATTCAGCTTGTGCCTATAGGGTATACCCTTTGATCCAGCAGTACCACTACTAGGTCTATATCCCAAAGAGAATATAAATAAGAGAAAAGGCCCTACATGTACAAATGTATTTATAGCAGCTCTTTTTATGGTGGCTAAGAATTGGAAATTGAAGAGATGCTCATCAATTGGAGAATAGTTGGAACAAATTGTGATATATCAATATGATGGAATATTATTGTTATAAAAGTAATGATGAGCAAGCTCATTATAGAAAAATATGGAAAGATTTACATGAGCAAATGCTGAGTGAAGTAAGCAGAATCAGGAAAAACATTGTACACTGAAACAACAACATTCTGTGATGATCAACTCTGATAAGACTGAATTCTCTACAATATAGTCACCCAAGACAGCTCCAAAAGATGGATGGAGATGGGAAATGCTGTCAGACCCAGAGAAACAACTATTGTCTAAATGCAGATCAAAGCACACTATTTTTGAGTGTGTGTGTGTGTGTGTGTGTGTGCATGTTTTATTTTGTTTCTTCTTTTGCAACCTGACTGTGGAAATATGTTTACATGACTGCACATGTGTAGCCTGTATCAGATTGCTGCTGTCTTGGGAAGAACAATTGAGGGAGTGAGAGGGGAAATTGAAATTCAAAATCTTAAAAAAAAATGAATGTTGAAAACATTTGTGTATAATTGGAAAAAATAAAGTACTGTTTAGGAAAAAAAAGTGATTCAGCTGTTAAGAAGGATGCATGCAGTATTAAACACCTCCCTTTGCTATTATTCTGTTTTCCTTTGCTCACATAACTCTGAACAACAGAAGCCTACAATTTGAGACTTAGCATGTGGTTGACTTCATTGAGAAACCGTTTCTATTCTAAGCCAAAGATATTTCAAACGTCTAAAGATTGATTTATATTTCTGTACATGAGCAACATTTTTATTCATTCTGAATGCATTTCTGATAAGGAGCAATCTATGCCAAACAACACAATTTCACTTGGAAGGCATTTGCTCATTATAGTCCCTGCTCCATGCCAGAAGATGCAATTTTTCCTAAGGACCTTTATAAAAAATCAATAATTGTGTTATAAAAATCTAAGCAGAATACATATTGGAACATCAGACCTTTTCTATAGATGTAGAGCTAAGAAATTAAACTTTTGATTGTAGCAATCCATTAATCAGCCATGCATGAAGAATATTGGTTCTTAAATCAGAGGGACCAAGTTTCAACTTAAGGTTATTTTTGTAGAAGTTTCAAAAGTGTTCACTTAGATGTGCAAAATTTTTGCTGGAAACATAATTCTTAAACCAATTAGTTAAGCTAGATTTAAAATTTGTCTATTGTCAGCAGTGTCCTGGCTGGGTTGCTGTCCCACTCATCCAATCATCCAGCTAAATGCTCAGTTTGCCAACTAATTACTCCAGTTTGAGCATATAAGGCTAATTGACATTCAAGCAGCCAGCCTGAAATCAGTCAAGAACTTTTCATATTCTTAAAGAACTAATGTCCCCATCATGACTTGGAACTAACAGTTTTTCTCAAGCGACAGGTGAAGTCGGTCATAAGGTCTTCATCAGCATCTAAGTGATTAAGTTTTATCATAAAGTTATCTTTAAAGTAAAATAGAAAGTCATATTTAGTCATTCAAATATTAGAATTCGTAAATTAGCATTGTTTTAGTTCTTATGAAAAATCTAGCTTCTAAATTTGTATTTTCCAATCCAAAAATTTGAAGACAAGTATTTAAAAGTAAATGCTGATCCTCCATGTGTTGATGATTTGGGAAATCCATAATGCTAGTTCCAGCACAAATTATACATGCATAGTATGCAAGGGGGATAAGTGGTGTGCAGAGCACTTGGGGAAAGCCAACCAACCTCCACACATAAAGTAGAATTCTAGAAAATAATAAAACAACAGCTTTTTAAAATAGTAATCTTAAAAAATTTTTTTAATAAAAAAATTGTAATCTTAACAGCAAAAAGGTCTAGTGCTATAGGAATGCAGGTAAATATTTTACAACTAATTCTCTGTGAAACAGAAAACATACACATGGCAAACTTTTAAAATTTCATCTGTTTGACCTATATCAGTAACATTTTCTGCCTCATTTTCTTGTCTGGACAATTAATGTGACAGTAAATCAAGTACTCATGTGCAGTTTGCTGCCTTTGAAGTCAAGGTCTAAATGCTTACAATTAAAAATTTAGGAATTGCTTTCCTGAAGAAGTACGAGATGGTCCTGGCCCACCCCAGCCTAAGTCTGTCAGAACTGGGGCCATAGATACCGTATGTCAATAGGATCAGAGTCTTTCTCAGTCACTAGGAATGGCAAGCCAATTTCATGATTCACATGTACATCATTTTCTCGGTTCATTTCATTCATCCTCTGCCATCTGATATTACATCACTAAGCTAGTTCCATATGTATGTTCAATCTGAATCCTAGAGACACACAGATGGCTAGCCTAAGACCATCCATAGATGCTTAGAACTTGAAGACAAGGCTTCCATCTACAAAACACTTTTCATCATAGTTGAAATATAATAATAAAGGCTGACACCATCTCTTGAGGCTAGTAAGCTTCCTCTTCATTTTTTCCCTTCCCTAACAATTTTGTCTTAGTCTTCAGAGAGTTGGAGGATGGAGTGCTGAACCTTTCCCAAAACCTTCTGTTAAAAACAGCAGAAATTCGATTTCCAACTCACTTTCCATCTGCAACTCTGCTTGTGTTTTCAAATTACTGAAATAATTTCACTTCCTTCAGGTAGGAACTGCTGCTTTACTTCTCCTACCCCCTCCCCACCTCTCCATCCCCATTTCAAACACCCTACCATAAGTCCCCACTCTGAGTTTCTTTTTGGGTATTTTATTCTCTCTTTAGATACAAGCACCTTGAGGATAGGAACTTTTTCCTCATTTTTTATCTTCAGCCCTTAACACAGTGTCTAGCGCATAGTAGGCACTTAATGAATGTTTATTGAAATGAACTAAGTTGAGTTCAGTTGACTGATTCTTAAAACAATCCCCTGTTTTTCCCCCAGTCATCTTTTTGCCATTTTCTTGTCTCTATCCAGTTAAATTCTAAAACCCACCATCCCCTTTCTTTCAGTTATTCCTGGTCTATGTGTGCATTTATCTCTTGATGTAGGAAGTGGTTCTATCCAAAGCAATCTTTGTTGCAAAGTATATCTAACAGCAACACAACTGAAATATTATACAAATTCACAAGACATATTTAAATAATTTATCCCCTTGAAAAGGTTCCAGACAAAACAGGTCTCAATGAGGGAGTCCTTGTGATGTTTTTTCAGTCTTTCTTAGCATGAAAACAATTCTTCTCTACCTCTAGATAGGAAAAGAAGTTTGGAGATGATTGCTTCCTGAAAATTCATTTAGAGAAAGAAAAATCAGAGGACGACAAAGTGATTTTTTTTTCCTAGGAAACTTATTCTCAGTAATATTTTTATTTTATTGTTTCCAGACCTACTTCTGTTCCATGGAGACATACATTTGAAGTAATTTGATCTTCAGAAAACTTAAGGGTGATGAAGGGTAAAATCATCAATATTATGGTGATATGATTCTTTAGAGAGTATCTTCAGTACTCTAAAATAAATTAAATGTGGGATGTATAAATAATTCTTTCTTTTCATTCTGGTGTGTGAAATCTCTCTAAGGATATGAATTATTGATGTTCTAAAGTACCACCCTTCCAACCCACTCACCTTTAAGCACCAATGAAACAGAAATATCTCATCCCTTGAAATGTTTACTGTGCATTTTCTATCAGTCTATTCTAAAAATGACTTTTTTTTCTTAATCACATTTCATAATGACAAGATTCCCATTAATTAACTGTAAAACTGACTAAAATATAAGGTAACCTTTAAAAACTGTATGTGTTCACATTTGAATTTGTGTGATACAATAATTTCTCATCATATATATCCTTCAGGTTGTTCTTTGTGGGGGACAAAGGGGAACATATATCATGGTAAATGACTCAGAAAGAAACTGCATTAAATTGCAATCCACCTCCCCTCCTTTTAAAAAATAATCAACAATCAGTTTTTCTTTTAAAGGTCTTGAGAAAAAGATTGTGTTCCCTGAGGATTCCTACTGAAAGTAGTTGGCTTTGGACAAACAAATGCCTAAAACTCAGCACTATGCAATTCAGCACACTTCTTCAGCAAATCTTTGTGGCAGTGTGGAGGGAAAAAATCACTTGCTTACCGTAATTTCTCAACCACAAGACCTTCTTATTTAGCAAAGAGTACATGATAAGATACTAATGAGGTTAATAGGCAAGATATCTGAATTTCTAAATTGGTGAAAAAATTTGTAAGAGTAGAAACAGAACAGTAAAGATCCTGTACAAAAGAAAAAATGAAAGAAATCTGTCTAACTTACTCCAAATTATTGGCAATTTATGTTTAAATAAAGTTATTTTCAAAAATCATAACAAGGAAATACTAATGAGATATTAGACAAGAGTACTAAAATCCAAAGGGCTCTCAGCATTTGGAGTCCAGCAGTTAGAAACATTTGATCTTGACATATGGTTTTGAAAATTATCAAAAAATGCTATGCGAGGAAATATGCTCTCTTCCTTGACCCTTACCTTGCTATACCTCAGATGAATTCTTCCCAACCTGAATCCTGACCATATTGTATTCACTTTCTTCCAGAGTCTGTGCAAAAATGACCTTTTCATTAGTTTTTGTTTTAATCCATGCAGTAGTGTTCCTTTGCTCATTGAGTTCTCTCCTATCACAAATTTCTCAAAAAATTATCATAAAAAGTTTCTAGTTATAGATTTAATAGCCACATCTATTTTATAATCTCTCCTGCCCCTACTACTTATGTATTTTTTAAAGAATTTTACCTAAATGTATGTACGTTGTATTGCAGCATTTGAACTAACCAAGTCAAAATAAAAGAGGCAATAATTAGAAGTGACATTAATAGGGAAAATGATGAAAACAGCAACTTTTGATCATTTTCTCTTTCTTTGGAGGAAATATCTGATCAGAATTCAGGGTAACAGATATCTTCCAATAGAATTTAATATGGATTTTAATTTTCTCACAAAATCTATATTTTATAGATTTTGTGGAATTTTAGGTAAGTCATGAACTACACTCAGTTTTATAAATTATAGAAAAACCATATGGGTTCCTTAACACTTTCTAACAAGAGTTACAAGTTGAATTTTCTATCAGAGAGGAATACTAGATCATAATTTGAGAGAAATTTCATTATCTACAAACAATAGAGAAGTAGGTGCCTCCCATTTATCATTTTAAAGATGATATCCATGTAAAATAGAATTGTTAAATTATAGAAGGATATTATTTGACTGAATGTATCAAATATAGCTCTCTTCTTTGTGTAGTTTTGCTTATTACCTATCTTCCTTGAAAGTCATATGGACAGCTTAAAATTCACCATATTCAAAATCATTCTCATTACATTGCTCTCAAAGTATACTATTTTTATTGCTTTTTCTTCAGACTCCTTTATTTCTGGTGAGCAAACCTATATTCTCTCAAGTTCTCAGACTTCTGCATTCAGAACTATCCTTGCCACTTGCCTTTCCTTCATAGTCCATTCTGAATCAGTTGCCAAAGGTGGTCACTCAGATTTACCACGTATCTTATGTCTATCCTCTTCTCTTTTTCCCCCAACCTTTATTTTAGGTCACACAATCTCTTACCTGAACTATTTCATGACCTTTTGGTTGATCTTCCTCACTCCAGTCTCATCTCTCTCCAACTGATCCTCAACAGTTGCCAAATTCATATTCAGTAGATGTGTGTGTGTGTGTGTGTGTGTTTATATTTCCTGTATAATCAAATCTTTAATGGTTTCCTAATGGCCCTTAAAAAATAAAATAAAATAAAAACTGTTTAATTTTCAACAATGAATTTTTACCCTATCTCTCTGATCAATATTACCCTTTTCACAGTCTCCATTCCAATTCTTTCATCTCTGACCTCTATGCCTTTGCTACAAAGGCTGTGCTAAAATTTGTGCTTGGAAAATGCCCCTCCTAAACTCTACCTCTTAAAATTCCTAGTTGTTTTTAAAAGCACTAATGCATTAGGACTTTGCCTATCCTCTGTGAAATTGCTTTATATTTACTTTCTGTGGATATATTACATCTCTCCACCTGAATGGAAGTTGTCTAAGAACAAGGTTTATTTTCCTTTTGGTCTGTGTCTACCCCAACAAGCATTTATTGCATTCAATTGAAAATGCACACATACACACACACACACACACACGCACGCACAAATACACACATAACATACATACACAAAGACAGTGAGAGAGGTGTCATGTTACTATTCAAAAGAGATTCAATCTCTATTTTAAACACTCCCTAATGCTTTCATCATTATTGCATTTAAATCTCACGAAGGCAAAATATTCCTTACATGCACTTTTGGATGGTAATTAAAAGTAGCCAATAAACAAAGTCTATATCATTCTTTTCTCAAATTACCCCAAATTTCATGGATTGGAAATAGTCTTTGCCTGCTACTTTTGTGGTGTCAGGTGCAAAGTATCTAAAAATAAAGCATATGGAGTTTATTTCTCAAACCTATTTTCTTTAGATATTATTCTTATGCTTATAACTTTGATCAAATGAATTTTATGCACATCAAACCTATTGAGATGACTAAAGCCTTGTTCATCTTGATCATCCCCTGTACACCTAGAAAAGCTATCTTTGTACTATATCCAATTATGGCCAAGATCTTTCTTTTTCTGGCTATAAACCATGACCTTTTCATTATCACTCAATTAATCAAGCAGAACTTTATTCAATCTCCAAAACACTATATTGCCTATCAGTATTGGATAAAAGATATTTTATTATACAAATGTTTCAACTAAATTACTCATTACTGGCCCTACTAAATAGCTACATATTTTTATTTGGTCATGAGGTCATAGAATTTGCACATGGAAGGGACTTCAAAGATGAATGGATATAGATCTGACAAGATTTACTAAGCATCTTGGGTAATTATAAATCACTAACTTAGTGAAATAAAAAGTAAATATGGAACACAGGAGGCTCATTTTCAAATGAATAAGTGAACCTGATAGAGGAGATTCAGACTTTTGACTTTCATTATCCTTAATCAGATAATAGGATTATAAGTTTCTGAGGTGGAATGGATCTCAGAACTCATTGTGATGCTGATCAGAGTCAGGTCCTCTGTGTTCAAATTCATCACTTAGAAAATGAGACTAACAAAGCTAGCCAGCACCATTGACTTTTTTTTTTCTTCCTGGATGTTATGATGATTAATATAAAGATGCATATTAGAGTTTAATATTTTGCATTCCATCTCCTTGCCTTCAGGTTTTTATAAAGGTTCAATGAATGGATGATTAAAAGCTTAACCTGGAGGAGGAAATGGCAAACAATTCTACTGTCTCAAATGGGGTCACAAAAAGTCTGACATGACTGAAAAGCAACTGAATGTACAAAGCATTCATTCAGCAATATGTAGTCCCCAGAAAAATGTTGTTTTTTCATGTGTCTCTCTTTCCTTGTTAGACTTGGGAGCAAATGTAATGTAAATTGAAAGATTATGAAAGTATCTTTGGAAAGTTCTCATTATTGTTGATATAGTAAGATAAATGAATTTGGAATCAAAGGAAATATATAGACCAAGATCATGGCTGTTAACTTCTAGCCTGGGTAGCCTTAGTCACATTTCTTAGCTTCTCTGTGCTTTAAGTTTTCTGATCTGCAAAGTGAGAGGGATGGAATAAATGAATGCTAAGATGTCTTTCAGTTCTTAAACTCCACGATTCTGTTATATGATTGGTAATAATGAAAGTTAAAATTCTGGGTCTCCCTAATTAGGTTCACTTAATTCATTTGAAAGTACAAATAGAAAAGTTAAGAGAGTTCCTACTCTCAAAGAGCTCCATTCTAATGAGGAAGACAACATATGTAAAAGATTTCAGCTACATTTCGTTTGAAAAAAAATTCACTTTATATCATTTTTATGATTTAGCAAAAGGGGAGAGAGTAAAGTCTTTTTCAATGACATTTCTGCTGATAAAATCAGCTGTTTCTGATGTTGTATCACTTGGCAGTGACAAAGTCTATGCTAGTAAGACTTCTTTTCTGATTCTTTAGAAGTTATGGCTGTAATACCCTTCAGAAGTGTCTAGACTGTCTCTACAAAGCTTGCTTTTCAGGCTAATGGCTACAGGCACTACTGGCTTTGAAATACTACTTTCTTTAGAACTTTTGGATTCAGGGTCCTAGATTATTTCCATCTGAGTCTGGAGAGAGATGGTGAATAGTCCATCCTGGTCATAATAAATATTGTTGTTCTCTCTCCTCAGTGATGATGGTGGAAGATAGAGTGGAAGCAGATCTAGTGATTTGGGCATACTGCTATTCCGAGGATTCTTGAATTCAGGGTTATGAGCTGTCTTCATCAGGATCTGGAAATGATAGACTAAACATGATGGTTCTGTTTCCTGTCTCTCCCTTGGGACTGCATCAGCCTAGTTTATTTGCTCTATGTATTGAGACAACAACTATGAAAAATCCCCATAGCTAATATGGCAAGGTAAGGGAAATCATACTTCTAATGCTTATTACTTGATCTTTATCTTCTGAAGAACTTAATAATTATGTGCCTTTGGACAAAATATTTTACTTCTTTGGGCCTTAGTTTCTTTGTGTATTAAATAAGAAGTCTGAATCTTTTAGATTCCTTCCTGTACTATCATTGGAAATAGGATTAGAAAAATAAAATAGAACTTATGTGCAAATGGCTAACTTGATAATTGATGTTCTATTTACTTAAATTGTATTCCATTTGTGAATTCAGAATAGTAAATAGCTACAAAAGAAAATAGGAAAATATGTAAGTATTAGGCAACCTGCATTGGGTATGTTTTGTCGGGACATTTTGTCTCTAGAAAACTCTGCCCCAAGTATTACACATTCAAACAACAACTTCTCAGTATTTGCTAATGACTTTCTTGGAAGCATTAAATAAATATTTACTATGTAAATGACATACATCCCCTTTAAAAGATTATAAACTAATGGGAGAATCTGACATTTATATAGTAGTTGTAGCGTACAAAGCATATGATTAAACAGTTGGTGAAATCCACAGTATTTTAGGACAATATGGAAAACAATCACTTCAACCTGGAACAATCTGGGTAGACTTCATGAAGATGGTA
>JAJPUD010004571.1:21370-90638 GCA_023553655.1 Myrmecobius fasciatus | reverse complement strand
TTTTTTTTTAAAGGTGTGAGGTCTGTTTAGGGCAAAGGTGGGACAGCTGCTTTAATTTGCCCTGGGGCAGTTCTGCTGATTGAGTTATTTCAGGAACTGGGCAGTTCTGCTGATTGAATTATGTCAGGTGCTGGGCAGTTCTGCTTTAGTTCACCCTGGGGTTGTTCTGCTGATTGAATTATTTCAGGTACTTGGCAGCTCTGCTGATTGAATTATTTCTGGTGCTGATCAGTCCTGTTGTTTGATTGCTTTAAGGTGCTGTGTAATGGCAGCTAGGTCCGATGCTCATCAGGGGTTCAGTGGTTCACAATCTATCCCCCTCAAAAGGCAGACCCTTCAAACCACCTGCACACAATCAGGACAGATTGTTCCAAGAGGCCTGCAGAAGACTCCCAGGTGTGTGAAAAGCACAACGCTCCCACTCCTTTTCCGACTCCTGTTCCAGCTCCCTGCTCCAGCTCCCTGCCCCAGTCTCCCTGTGCTGCAGTCTGGCTTCAGTAGATCACCCCCCTGCCCAATTAAAACAGACCTGTTTTGAGGTTATTCCAGAGTATCTTCTTCTAGAATTGTGTTGTTCTCCAGATATTGTGGAATTTTTTGCTTCAGAATCAGTCTAGAGGCTTCATATGTTGTTGGTTTGAGGGGAGGTTAGAGGAGGTTACAGAGACTCCTGTCTGATCTCCGCCACCATGGCTACACCCCCGGAAGGAACCCTTATTTCTATAATGTAATTATTGTTTTTACCTTAACTCTGCACCAATCTTTCTTTTGAGCTACCCTATTGTTGATGTCGGTCTTAAAGATATTTGTTTCCCATGTAAAAAAATTGTCCATGTTGAGTTCCTGGAAACTGATTTTTGATATTTGCTTTCATATATATCAAATTTCCCATAAATTTTGGATTTGGTTGATAGAAAGTCCTGAAAATCTGCAAGTTCATTAAATGTCCGTCTTTTCTCCTTCAATTATAGATAATTTTGCTGGATATGTTAATTTTCTGCACAAGAAGGCCTAGATATTTTGGTTGTTGTAGATATGATTCCAGCATCTGTGATCTTTTATTGTGGCTGCTGATCAGTGCTTTACAATTCTAATTGTGGCTCTGATGTATTTAAATTGTTTTTACTTGCTTCTTGAAAAATTTTCTCTTTGACCTGGAGGTTCAAAATTTGTCTATAATGTTCCTATTTTCCACCAAGGATCTCTTTGAGGTGGTGGTTGGTGGATTTTTTCTATTTCTCTTTTCCCCTCTTGTTCTCTCATTCCAAGACAATTTTCTTGGATTATTTCTTGCATTATTGTGTCAAGATTATATTTTGTCACAAATTTCAGGCATTCCAATTATTCTTATATTTTTCTCTTTCTTGATCTGTTCTCCAGATATTGTTTTGTATTCTATTTTATTTTTTTTCACTCTTTAGAATATGTTTTGTTATTTTTTTATCTCATAGCTTCACTGGCTTCCCATTGCCCAATTCTAATTTTTAAAGTATTATTTTTTGGAGATTTTATATTTCTTTTTCTAGTTGGTTAACTTTTCTTTTTTTTAATAATCTTGTTTTTTCCTGGATTTTTTTTAAGTTTTGCCTCTGTACCTCTCATTTGATTTGTAAATTATTTTTTGACTTTTCCTATAAATTCTCTCTGGGTAGGAAGCCACTTTGCATTGCTCCATGGGAGAGAAGGTTTTTTTGGTTTGTTTTTAACTTCAGTGTCTTCCTCTGAAAATGAACTCCAGTTTTCCCTGTTCCTATTGTAGGTTTCTAGGATTGAGTTCTTTCTTTATAGCAGGTTCAATTTTTTTTTTTTTTTTAGTAAGAGGTATTAATGTAAGTACTTCTAATTGTGGGGTGGGGGAATGGTGCCTCTGGCTTCACTTCAGCTCTCCCTTCTAATCAGGAATCCAAAACCAAGAGTTCTACCCTCCAGCATGTGCCCCACAGCCAGCAGTATCCCTGCCCCTCTGCTGACCCCCAAGGTACTGCTTCCTTCTCAGCCAGAGCAAAGTCTCAGCAGTAGAACTAGGCCTAGCATTCCTAATATATACATGGACTCAAATCCCAACTCCTCAGGCAGTTCAGGAGAAGGTAATAGTTGCTGTAGCTCCTGCTGAAGCTCCATACTTGGTGTTTCTGTGGTTTTAGCCCAGAAATGTTTGCATTTCACATGAGTTAAGCCTATAATCTTTCTTTAGATCTTGTTGGATTGTACCAGCAGTTCCCACGTTCTGCCCCAAATCCTCTCGGTTTTTCACCAGTCTATGTTCATCCTGAGGCACCAATTTGTTCTTTGGGGGAAAAATATAGAGAATTTCAAAATTTATCAGTCTACTCTGCCATCTTCCCAGAATCCTCCAAGTTCAGGTTTTCTTGATCTTAAAGCCAGTACTCTTTAACCATATTTTGCCCAATTTTCCTCCACAGCATATAGTTATTTATTTTCAACTAAGCCCTAGTCCCACAGAATTCAAAGGTGTGTTAGATACAGCACTGACCCTGGAGTCAGACACATTTTCCTGCATTGCAAATCTGGCCTCAGGCATTTACTAATTATGTTATTCTGGGCAAGTCACATAACCCTGTCTGCCTCAATTTCCCTCACTGCAAATTAAGCTAGAGAAGGAAATGGCAAACCACTCTAGTGTCTTTGTCAAGAAAACCCAGAATGGATCAAAAAGAGTTTAAAAAAATCAAATAACACAAAACGAGTTAAACCCCATATGTTCATGGGGAAGTCTCCAAGCTATTAATGGAAAACAACATTCAAGGAGTGCAATTTTTAAATATTGTGCTAGGCCCAGAACGTACTTAGTGTTCTAGTTGTCAAAATGTCCTTTAAAACTAAAGAGAGTTTGTTCACTTAGCCCTGTTAAATTCAGGTTTAACTCCAAAAGGAGGAAAAGCCAGAAAGTCGATTTTAATTCTATTTCCCACCTGCCTTCATCACTTGTTTTTTTTTTCTTTCTTTTTTTGTTAAGCAACAACAAACCTGAGTTCTCCTTTGTTGTCTCCATCCAACACACTAAGACATTTAGGTTTCCATTATCATCTTTTGCCCTGTTCCTATTAAAGTGATAGGTGAATATGTCAGCATTGTCAGTGATATCAACACTACTCACCAAAGTGTTTTAAGTGAAAAAGACAAACTAAAAAAACAAAAAAAAAACAAAAAAAAAACCTCACTGGTTAGCTTTCTTTGATGGTTAATAGGCTGTGAAGTAAGTAAACTAAAGCAAAAATGAGCATAATTTATTTTTTTTAAGGTTTGCAGGCTCATGAGAGTCAAAGAATAAAAACTGTAGTTTTGGTCTAGGGAATTTTGGAATGAAGGGAAATCCTTGGGTAATTGTTACTCTCCCCCACATCCAGAAACATCCATTTGTGGCTCCCTCTTAACAGTTCAGCCTAATAGGAACCCACAGAGAGACCATTCTTGATTGAGCTATAGGGACCAATTTGAATTTCAGGGAAGTCTGTTTATAGAATCCTCATTGATTCTGTTTCTAGCTCAATTTGACTAAAGAAATGACATTTCATTTCATGTAATGCCAGGCAGAACTAGCCACTCTGTGCTCATTTTTTTTTCCTTTGTAAAATCAGCCACTGTCATTGACTCTTTCTGAAAGTCGTGATGATTAATGTAACCATTACCCATTATTGTTGTTGTGGCTCAGCTGTTTCAATCATGCCCAACTTTTCATGATCCCAGTTGGACTTTTCTCAGCAAAGATACTGGAGTAATTTGCCATTTACTTCTCCTGCTCATTTTACAGATGAGGAAATTGAGGCAAATAAAATTAAATGACTTGGCCACAGTCACATGTCTAGCAAGTGTCTTCAGGTCTTGCTGACTCCAGGACCAGAACACTATCTGTGCCCCATCTAAATGCCTAAAATGAACATATTAGAGTTTAGTATTTTGAATTCCATCTTCTTGCCTTCAACTTTGACCCATGTAACCATAATGCAATTTTTCATACATCCATTTCTTGAAATTCTATCTTAAAGCAGACTTAGGAAGGTTCAGGTAGCTATGATCTAGTAGAAACAGTTTAAGATCCAGTGGGAACCAGGTAGAATTGGGACTCCAGAATAAATGGGCCACTTGTTTGAAATAGTAAAATCTGATGGATTTTTGTAGATTTTTTTTTAATTGGACCTAACAGGATTAGCCTATGGGAGACAGGAACAAGGCTTCTGGACTTGGATACTGGTGCTGATTTATGCTTATGGAGGGAATGGTAGAGTTCTGGGGAATGACAAGTTAGTATTCAAAGTCTCAATGTCAGAAATGGGATTTGGGGGCTGTCCTTTACTGGTGGTGTTACTCAGACAACATGACTTTGGGATTTGAGCTTACCTGAGTTACTTAGGGCCGTTATAAATCCTTAGTTCCTTCCAGCTCAAGACAAGTGTTGGCTCCTGAGAAGTCTTTCCTGATCCCTACCCAACTTGGACCTGGCTCTTAGGTTTCTTACACCCTTCCAATTACTTTGCATTTTCTTCTCTGTATGTGTATTATAACCCTCCCTTTCATCTTAGTAAAACATCCAAGTTTTCATGCCCCATGAAAACAGGTACTATTTTCTAATTTGTCTTTGTAATGTCGGTGTGTCTAACACAGTACCTTGAACATGTCACTAAAAAATTGAGTATTTGAGTTCTTGGAGAATAGGTGAAAAATAAAATTTCTTGGAAATTGAGTAAAAGGTTATCATCATGTCTTAGCTTCTTGAGTAGTTTCAACAAAGCATAATTTGAACTAATTTCCACCATCATAAGAAGGAGGGATTTTTAAGTCAAAACAATACAAATGGTTCCTCAGCTCAGTTTTGCATCCTGCTATAGTGTTTTTTCACAACCAATTTGAGTTGGTTCTTCATACCTGGCATATACTCTATAGGACAATTCTAAAAGGAACATCAGAGTTCAGCAGTTGGATGCATCATCAACACTGACTCATGAAAACTCATTGGAGGGACCCAAAAAAATTACTTTATATCTTTTCTTTAAGAGAAAGGCACTACATGGGGCAGCTAGGTGGTACAGTGGAAATTGTTTCTTACAAAATCATTTTAGAAATGAGGAAACTGAAACAAACAGTTCACCAGTGCCTGAGACCAGATTTGAATTTGGGTTTTCCCGACTCTAGGCCAAGTCTACTATAAACTGTACCACCTATCTGCCTTGACAATATTTATATACTACTCCTATTCTGTTTGTTTTTGGCAAAAATTTTATGCTTTCCACAGTTCCGATCTCTCAATTTCCCCTTGAATACACAAGAAACAAATGTTGGCTCTAAATAATGTAGTTTATCAAAATAAAATTTAAAAAAGATAACACAGAAAAAGCAATATGCTTGTTTCATGTAGCTAAAGCAAGAGCATCCTTCAGTGAAGACTCTTTAAAAGATGTTTTGCCCAGTGTTTCTTTTCTAGCTCTGCAGGGAACTTCCCATTTTAAGTCATTGTGCAAACATAAAAACAACTTGGTCACTGAAAGTCTTTTTGGTAAACATATGCATACAGAGTAAATAAGCAATATAGTGATTACTTTCCTTTTTATCTCAGGACTGATGTCTTCCATTGAGCACTGAAAGTATAAACTTGGGAGAGAAAATTCCCTACTGCTTTCTTTTGTTCTCTTTCTAATGTCCTAATTGCAAGTCTCTGTAAATCAGACTTGATTTGTCTCCAAGATTGTTATTTTGATAAGTAGCACCAAACTCTTGCAGGATAGTTAGAGTGGATCAGCATTCTTCTAGGCACACTCTGCTAATTCCCACTGGGAACTATGTTCAATCATATTCCATCTCTGATGTTCAGATAGCAATGTTATTGTTTCCGATGTTTAAGTTGATAATTATTTCAAATGGTTGTGAAAATGAGATGAAAAATTCAAGATTCCCAGAGAAAACATCTCGCTTTAAAATATTGTTGATAAACTATTAACTATCTTAAATATTGATTTTTTTAAATTAGTAGATAACCATTAGTAGAAGATTACCTCTTCATATGAAGGTCTGCTGAAGGCTAATTACTATTTTGTGTTGTTGCTGCTTTTGCATATAAAGGAATACTGAAATTTATTTTAAAAAAAAACCTCTCAAAATGAACACCTCAGCTTTGTTTTGATATTTAATCAGTCTCAAACTATGATGCTCATTGCATATGAACATACAGCAGTAGATATTATTGCAGTTTTGATTATAAAACATCTTAAGAAACCAGGAAAAGCCATTGCTTTTTCAAATGTTGATATACTTTGAAAATGAAAGAGAGCCTTTTATCTATCTTTTTTTTTTCCCCATTAATCAAACTCTGAGGCATAATTAGAAAAGAAAAAGAAGGGAGATATGTAAAAGTCTTTCTAAATCTCACTCAGTAAAAAGTTTCAAAAATACAGCTGTTGAACTAGATAAGTCAATTAAAAAATAAACAGATCTTGTAAGATCTATTATATAGAATTTAGAATACTGATAGCATGTCAGTGAATCTAGTTGTTTTTTACCATTTCTTAAGTCAGCATTTTTTTTTCCTTTTTCCTTGTGCTTTTCAAGATAAGTATCATTTGCCAATGATTTTTTTTTAATATGCTTCCAAATTCTCAGAAAAAATCTAAATGTTTACCATTCTTCAGGGCTTCAAAAATCATATGTGAGTGGAGAAGCATAAGCTGTTATAGACCAGAGCTATTGTGGTACTGCTATATGGACAGAAATTTGAAAAATAGAATAGATGTGGCTTAGGGGGAGCTATTGGCTTTAGTAGAATAATTAAACTTTGACTGATTATGACTTATCCATGTAGTCTGTTTTGTTTCTATGTTCTCTATGGAAATTATCATGAGTTCTCAAATGAAGTCATTTTCCTCATTTTCAAAAACAAATCTTATATATTAAAGTTAGAGAAATATTAGAGAAATTGGATTAATCATAGAAATGTAATCCATAATCCATTCCCATCTGCCTCTGAACTTCTACAGATACTATCTTGGGTCTTACACCAGTCTACTTTCTTTGACTTATTGATGCCCCCATATAGAGGTGACTCTGGAAAAATTGAGTATGGTCTTCATATATGTATTTTCAGAAATAAGGTTTCAGAAAGAAGTTTCATAGCTACTATGTGAACACTGTGCCAATGTATTTATCTAGGATTGACAAACTTTATTTTATTCTGTTTTTCCTCCCCCTTGCAATAATGCATATATATGTATGTATATGTAAATATATATATGTGTGTATTTCTATGTGCATATATATGTATATGTATATATCCCAGATACATATATGCATACATATATATATATAGTCATCCATGTATAAGAGTGTGTGTGTGTGTGTGTAAAATGGTCCATAAATAAAGATAAAAATATATAAAGCACCAATCATAATCTATAATCAATGACTATAATTCTCCCTCTTTTATGTGTCCTAATTTCCATCATGATACTTGATTAATCAACACTCTAACATTTTATATTTTAGATAGAATTTGAAAAGAAATTAAACTTAGCTTTTCTGTGGTGTGACACTGACATTCTAGTGAATCTCTCTTTCCTCAGGGATTCATGTGTTTCCCGAGTATCAGAGCACCATACTGCCTTTTGGACTCCGCTTAGAATGGAAAATAATTGCAATTACTGGATTGGCAACTTTCAAAGGTTCTGGTAAGTACCTCTTTTTTCTTTTTAAAAAATAATAATAGCTTTTTATTTTTTTTCATAATACATGTGAACATAATTTTTGACATTCATTATTGCAAAACCTTGTGTTCCAAGTTTTTTCTTCCCCTCCTCCTACCTCTCCTAGACAGCAAGTAATCCTATATAGGTTAAACATGTGCAATTCTTCTAAACATATTTTCATATTTATCATGCCACAGGAGACAGATTAGATCAAAAGGGGGGGGAGAATGAGAAATGAGAAAGAAAGCAAAAAGTAAGCAAACAACAAGAAAAAAGCTGGTTGTCATCCACATTCAGTCTCCTCAGTCCTCTTTCTGGATGCAGATAGCTCTCTCCATCACAAGTCTATAGGAATTGACCAGAATCACCTCTTTGTTGGAAAAAAAATCCAAGTCCATGTAAATATCTTTCACCCCATTGCAATCTATGCAATCATAGAGCCTTGTGAGGTGAGCTTCTCCAGAAGAGAAGTATACCTCTATTAGGTCACTCCCTTTTCATTGGACCACATGTGGGAGGGACAAACTGTAATAGCAACATGCAGAGTTAGTCCCTCATTTCTCCAAATTATGACTAATTTCTGGTTACTACTCTTTATTCCCTTGTTGAAATAGGTATCAACAGCACAGCCATTTTTTTTTTTCCTCACAAAGACACATTCATGAGTAAATTCTCCTTCACAGGATGGGAAGCTAGATCTCCTCATTTTCCTATTATTTGAAGTAATATCCAAGGTTGTCATTAACAAAGAAATATACCTTCTGCTACAAGGAATTGGAAAGTTTGTTCTTATTGAATTAAATATCTGACTAGAAGGTCAGATTCTAAGTCTCCCAAACTTGAAGTTGTTAGCAGTCTTGAGGGATTTTTATTACTTAGCCACACAGCTCCCCTCTTTAAAACTGCTGTGTATTTCCAAGTTTATACACAGTCTTTCCTTAGCTATTATCAACAATTCAATTGGAACTCTTGTACATATAAATCCTGTTTAATTTTTTGCCTAATATTACCATAACTATCTTCTAGTTAGATGAATGAGGATTATGTGAGAAGAAATATTTTTCGTCACTGGATGACCTAACTGTATACCCCCAAGAGTTTAGCCAGTTTTGATTTAGTTTTTAGTTTTTTTGTGAACACAAAAGTGCTGCAGTGAATATTTTGTAGAAGAGGAGATAATTATTTCCTCATTTGATGTCATGTATTATGTGGAATCTCTGGATCAAAAGATTTAGGCATGTTGGACACTGTTTTTCCACACATTTCCAAATTATTGTCTATAATGATTGGACCAATTCACAACTCCACTCTTTCATATCATTCTTCTCAATGTTAATTAATTAGTGTCATATTTTATTATTTAAAACTCGAATATCATCCAAAGAATGTGGTTGTAAAGACCTGTCTTTCAACAAGGGTTTATGAAACTAGTCATGGGGCAAAGTGTTGGACATATAGGAAAAACGTGAAACAATTTCAGCCCTGGAAGAGCTAACATTAACATTTATTTTAGAAAAAAGCTTGGAATTATTGAAAGCATGGAACAATTACCAAACTAATTGTTCGGATGAACAATCATATCAGAGTTTGGCCAAAAGATACTCTTCATCTATTTGTTTTATTGTTGCTTGCCTGAATGGAGAATTGGGCAGAATATTTTTGAATAGTTATGTATCTCATTTAAGAGACTACAATATTTCAGGTTTAATGCAGTCAGCACAATGTCTTGTGCAAAAAAATAAACCATCTGGAACAACTAAGCCATCTTTAGGGAATCCCTCTTTCATTTGTATCTCCAATAGTGGCAAGCACTTTTTATAAGCAACTCTCTTTCTTAACCCTTGCTTTATATTAATAATCAAAAGGTAGCTGAAAAGAGTTCTCTATTATTACATCTTTCAGAGAGAATGGTAGAGCCTTCAAATAGGTATTGTGTTCTACTAATGCTGCCTGGCTAGTTTGTTTGTTTGTTTGTTTTCCAATTAGCAAACAACATAGAGTGAATTTGAATTCTCTATTTCTACTGGTTTCTCCATGTACTCCAACAAAGACCATTTTTGAGTTCTCTTACTCAAATGTTCTGTATATTTTTTGGTGATCTTTTTCTTTCATAGCGTTTCTCCTTATTCTGGTAGCAGATAGGGTGCTGTTACATGAGATATGAGGGGGCATCATTACCAGTGATGGAGAAAATAATTGACTTTAGAATAGAGATCTTTTAGAAAGATTCTGAGGCAGCTAGGGAGTACAATGCTTAGAGCTCTGGTCCAGGAATCATGAAGACCTATATTTCAAATCTGCTCTCAGACACTTAGTAGCTGTGCGATCCTAACCAATTCATTTACCAGTCTACCTTAATGTCTTCAATTGCAAAATATGTGTTCTTGATACACTCAAATAAATCATCTTCTTGTAACGAGGTTTTTGTTTGGATATTTTTTAGAGTTTCCTAGTCTATTAATTAGCAAGCTTTCATCTAGACAGTATCTAATTTTTGTTAATGCAAGAGAAATATGGGCACTATCTTTGATCACTGCATCCCTGCCAAGATGGAAGCCTGTAAGTTGGTTTGAGCTTTAATAAACTGGCTTCATTCCCAGTGGCTTTAGAAAACTTTTGAGAGTCAATTTGCTTTTGTTTGTTTTTTTCCTTTTCATCCCTCACATTTTTCAAAACAGTGTCTTAAGTGAGTATTATTTGAGTGGTATGAAAATGGTTAATGTAGGGGAATCTTTTACCATCCCTTAGATCTTGTACTTAAATATAAAATGAATTTGATTATCATTTCCCCAATTATGTGTTAGAATTTATTGTTAAAATAGTAATGCTCCTGAGTTTGCTTCCATTCCAATGAAGTGTCCATCTTTCATGTTATCTTCTAAAATTACAGAAGATTGATTCCTTTGTTAATATATTTTTGATTAATTAAATTATGCCCTCACTCATGTCCGACCTCTATTTGGGCAGCTAATGGGAATCACTTGTGATTAATCTAAATTGTTAATGCACCATAAACATACTCAACCATTATTTCTTCTTCTTCTATGTAGTATACCTATGGTGGTTAAAGTCTGTTTAGGTCTATGCCTTTCAAACTTTGTCTCAGGGCTGAATTGATATTCTCCTTTGGTCCAGTTTTAATTAAATATAGGTATAATTTCTAATTTCTTATCCATCTTATTTGGCCAGGTTGCATTTTTTGGGGAACTTCTGTTGCTTTCTCTCTTTCCTTGACACGTTATGTCAGAAATTGATTTTGGCTCAAAATGGTTGGAGTTTTCTTTTCATCCAATGTCCTTAACTAGCAGAAGATTTAAAAATGGGCATTCTGCAACTCAATCTTACTTCTGATGATGCTTGTCTGAGACTTTTCAAAACAACAAAGTTCCCTCCAGAGGAAATTATGTTCAGTCACTATAACCTTTAAGTGAAAGGATTTGGCTCGAAATGCACTGGGTTTTTCCCTTTCTCTTTGTGAACAACAGATTATTCTCCTTTGTACTAAATTAATGTCTGAGGAAAATGAATGTCAGAAATTTGGCCCACGCAATATTCCATTTCCTTGTCAGTGTCTACCAGGTCTATTTGGCAGAAACAAAAAAGAAATAGCAAGCCACTTTGAATAAAATGTGCTGTTTTAATCAAAGGGAAACAGCAACACATTAATTTTGCTTCTAAACTGTTAAATTACAGACATGACCAAATAAAAACTTAAAACACTCTTTTTAAGAACAATAGTTTCAGCAGAAGCAACCTTCCTCTGTAATGTTACACAACTCCTGATTGTAATTAAGTGGGAATGGTTGTATTAAGCAGCTTCAAAACATATTTCATCTATGTTCAGCATACAGTCTACTTTCATACTGCTTCTAAAGGAGTTTCTTATGAGAATACCAAAAATATATACTGACAGCTGAGGATAAAATCATCTTACATCCCTGTTCAATGATTTTGAGACTTCAGAATTTCTTGATTTTCAGAGGTTAGAAAATTTTTTAAAAAGTTATAACTTTCTGATGTGGAATTATTTCCAAATTTTGACTTTGTTCTCATTTATAATTTGCAATGGGCCATGGAACATATTATTGCTGTCACTATTAGTACTAGTACTACTACAACTGCCAATGAATCAGTGTTTCATAACCTCAAATCCACAGCCTACTGGAGTAGAACTCTTTCCTATGCCTGTGGGAAGGAGAGGCTAGAGTTTGAGAGAAGAGTCTTCTTTGAATTCTGAGTTTCAATTTGCTTCAGGTGCTCTTGGCTTCCAGCTCTAAGAAGGAAAATGGACAAGGATAATCCTACTTCATGTTGGTGAAGGAAAAGATTATGGGCAGATAGGAGAGGACCCGGAAATCTCCATCACACTAGATTTGCAAATATAAACCACAATATATGCATATATTGTGACATCACAATAAAAATAAACATTGAATTGAGAGAAGATTACCAGCAGCAGGATACAATGTAGTACTAGACCTGGCACTTTGGATTTATTTTTCCCAATTGTAACATCACCCTCATTCTCAAAAAGTAATAATGCATTTACAAAATGCTTCCACTGTCCCTTAGAAAATTTTAATATAAATATATAGTATAATGTGTATGGTTTGAGTCTCGGGAGCAGATTGATTTTTTTTTTCAATTCCTAGCAATATTATTATAAACATTCATACAAGGTTAGGTTCTCATGCACAATAACAAGGTGAACTAAATAATTCTCTTTGAAAAGATGCATGACTAGAACTTAGATAGCAAATGTCTTGTCAAACAATTATAAGTAAGGAATGGACTCCATTGAATTTTAATTGATAACAAAGACTCCAACAGAAAATGAAAAGAAATGATTTATTTTCTTTTTGGAAAAATGAGTAAAGATTCTTTTTTCTTCTCTCAAATAGTCAGATGCATTTGAGTATGTCTATTCAGGAATCCTTTCCAATGATGATTGCTGCATACTTAGTATCACTTTTGTTTAGTACTTCTTATAAGTTTTACATAGAGAATCAATTCAACAGGCTAGAAAATTTTCTCACCTTTTCATGGCATTACAAGGATAACAGTAGTGTTCTATGGCTGCCCACATGACGTTTTTGTTGCTTGTTACATTGCCAGCCTACTTGTTCTTATCATATATTTCCTTCCTAATGTCTTTTACTTATGTTCTTTAGGTTCTTCATTAATATATGTTACAGTCTGCTCACCTTCACTATTTGTCTCTCTCACTGTGTGTTCTCTGTAATGTTCAGTTAAGATTTTAGTGGCAGTTATATCTGCCTAGCGTACAGCAATATAGAATGGTAGTAATAGAAAGAAGGGCCTTTCATGGAATTCTTGGAGTCTATAAAGAAAATTGGAACATTTAGAAGGTAAGCATCTTGATTCTCTTTAAACATATAGGTTCAATTCTTTGTCCATCTGTACTACATGACTCAGTTAAACACACTAATGAACAAGATCTATAGGATGAGGAAGAGGAGGGAGAAGAGGGAAAGGGGAGGAAGACAGTCTACACTCAAATAGAAGATCACACACTTAGGGGAATGGTGGTCTGGGAAGAACACTTTAGTCCTGAAAGCTATAGGGAAGATGAATAAAGGCTTAGGAGAAACTTAGAGCAGATTACTGTTTGTCCTTCCTTCTCCAAGAGTACCCTGACATCAGGGAGGGAATGACATGACATCCAAGTGAATTGGGTTTAAGTGAGGAAGAGCTGTGTGAGGTCAAACTGCTTCAGTTTCCCCTCCAGAGCCATCTGAGTCCAGAGGCCAGACATAGATCAGAACAATTTGGAATGGTCCTGGACACAATAGGAGGCCTGACCTTGTTAAGTTATTCAACTGGTTATGATTTAACCAGGGTTGTACCCCTTCAATGGTCAAGACTGGTAGTAATTAAGGCAGAGAATTTCTTCTTTCACCTATTCCAAAAAAAAATCTAAATAAATAAATGAATAAATCTGACAGGAGAAGACCTTCAGGATTTCTGGTCAAACCAAAATGATTATTATTTACAATTACATTTGAGACAATTGTAGGACCCAAATAATGATCAAATGAAACTTAGCCTAAGACCTATTAGTGGCCAATTAGAATCAGATTGGTTTTGGTTTAAGGCCTGGTGTTTAAGAAATCTGGCCAGTAAATCCCAAGATTTAAAGCAGAGCAGATTGGATCATGGTTTGTGGTCTAAAGTGAATCAATGTAACAGTGCAGGAGTTTCTCAAGAGGTTTTGGAAGAGAAAAAAAATTGTCAATAAATTGATCTCCATAGATGGCCAGCATCTCGGGATTTGGAGAGAGAAATTTGCTGGCCGGTTCTCAAGCCTTTGTTCAATGATAATGACAGAAAGTCTGAAAGTGAGGCTGTATTTCAATGAGCACATGAAGACAGAATGTGAGACAAAAGGATAAACAATTATGGGGAGATATTCAATAGGCAAGGAGAGAACCTGAAGACAGTAAAAAATGAAAGAGAGCTCCAAAGTCACAGAATTTCAGAGTTTGGAAAGGATATCCAGGATCACCTAGTACAACCCAGAACCGAAAAAGAAGCCCTTCTTAAACACAGGGAACTACTGCCAATCTGGCCTTTGCTTTAAGACTGCCATTGAAAAGTAACCCCCCCCTTTTTTTAACTTTAGTGTATCTATAGCTCTAAGAATGATGTTCCTTATATAAAGACTAAATTGTTTCCTGCTAACTTCTGCCTAATAACTGAAGTCCCATTTTCTTATAAAAAAAAACTTAAATTACATAATTTATCAATTCCTTTTGTTTTATGAAATTAACTTATTTTATATGTATATATAATCTGACCCTACCACTATGCTCACATAAATAAAAACAAAATAAAATGCAAGCATTAAAAATAAAATCCTCATTGTAATCACATTATATATAGTACACCAAAACAAAGTCTAACTTTGCTTGTACCTGGAAACTGGCTTTCTCTCTACATTTTAAGTTCATTTCCTCTCTAGCAGGAAGGGAGAAGTATCTCATTTTCAGTTCCCTAGACTCGTGTTTTATCAGTGTACTGACCTAGTTTAGCCTTTTGCGGCCATAGACTTAGTCTCTTTCCTATTCTATATGACAGCCTTTCAAATAGCAGCAAAAAGCCATGATGTGCCATCTCAGCAAAGGGATGTAGCATCGGTCAATATGTATCAACTTAATTCACTGCCAATCTGGCCTCTCATTCCCTGGATGATTTCCAGGATTGGGCATGGTGAGATTTTTCAAGTCAACCTCTGTATGAAAGGGTGACAGAACCCTGGAGGTTAGTGAAACTTTCAGATCTGACACTTGGCACCATAGAAATGGGGAATGGTGAGAATAAGGAAGGAAATAATGACTAGTTGACAAGAAGAAAGCAGGTTTAGGGCAAAATCACAGCTACTTATCTTAGGGGATAGGGATATCAAGACCAAAAACAAAATGAAACACCTATTCCTTACCTCAAGGAAATTCCATGATGCTGGTGGATAAAACACATAAACATAAAAGTAAGGACAAATGCAGATGAAATTTGAAGAAAGAATACATCAGGGGAATTGGAAAGGGTTTCCTGTGGAGCAAGGTTGACACCTGAGAGGAGATTTAAAAGATGCTAGAGGCATGCACCTTAACAAACAGCTCTTCAGAAGGGCATAGATGCATTGCAAAATGACAGGGTGCCTTTTGGGATAAGCATTCAGACTTCCACCAATACCTGAATATGCTTTTCATTAATTATTCTGATAACTTCCAGGTCAAATGGACAACAAAATGCTAGGAATTAGCATAATTAATGGTTCAGAGGTCATATTTTCTTTGAATCACTATGTTTATATTGATATACATATACATATATATATCAATGTTTCATATTGTTTCAATATGTAAAATCTGTTATTAATATATATATATATTTATATCAATGTTTCATATTGTTTCAGTATGTAAATTGTTTTCCACTTCTTGAAACCATTTCCTGGATTTTTCTTCCACTATTTCTGATTCCATTAGGGGGAGAGAGGATAAATATTATATGGCTAGAAGTTCACCTCCAGGAGAAGGGAGATAATTAGGGAGCCACTAGAAGATCCAGATACAGATGACTAGATGATAAGTTTCCATTAGCATGCAATGGGAAATCAAAGAGTTTTGGGGGGAAATGAGAATTTAAAATAGCTACAATGATTTTTCTTCTATGCTATGTTGCTTGATACACAGGTAAGTCTATAATAACCAGACAAAATAGTATGCCATATAATGGTCCTGAAAAATGAGATAAAAAGGAATTAGCATTCACTATCAGGAAATCAGGATCCAATCAGGAAAAAAAATGTTGTTACATTAAAAAGGTTGTAGGAGGAAAAGAAGAGAAATGGAATACATTGAGAATTTTCCTTTCTTGGCCTTTTGGAAGGCAGAACTGAGAAGATCCAAAAAGTTCAATGTCTCTTGGCTACCAAATAGTGGAGAGTTTGAGAGTAGAGTCAAGAAGTTGTAGTTCTTTTGAACTTAAACAAAAAAATGAAAGAAAAAGGGAGAGGGGAGAGTAGAGAGAGAGAAGAGAATAGAAAGGAAAAAGAGAAGGACAGAAAGGGAGTAGAGGGGGCAGAGAGGGGAAGGAAGAGGAGAGAGAGGAAAGAAGGAAGAGATGGAGGAGACATGGAAACAAAACTCAAGAAAAACTTTTTTTTTTTTAATCCTCACCTCCTGCTTATGTTTGTGAGGTCATATGCTAGCACTGCAACCTTGCTCTTCATTTCCTCTCCTAAGGGTGAGGCAATATCTCATTTATTTATTTATTTATTAAAGCTTTTTATTTGTATAACATATTTATGGGTAATTTCTCAGCATTGATCCTTATAAAGCTTTCTCTTACAAATTTTACCCCCAGTCCCCTCCCCTCCCCTCCATGGCAGGAAGTCCACTACATGTTAATAGTGTTGAAATACTTGACAAGTTGTGCAAGAAAAATCCTATCTACAAGAAAAAAACAAAATCTGAGAAAGGCAACACAATGCAAGCAAACATCAGTAGAGAGCATGAAAATGTTATGTTGTGGTCCATATTTCATATCCCTCTCTCTGGGTGTATATGGTTTTCTGCAGGGAACAATTGGAACTGGTTTGAGACAATTCTTTGTTGCAGAGAGCCATGTCCATCAGAATTGATCATCATGTAATACTGTTGTTGCCGTGTATGATGATCTCCTGGTTCTGTTCATTTCACTCAGCATCAGTCCATGCAAGTCTCTCCAGGCCTCTCTGAAATCGTCCTGCTGGTTGTTTCTTACAGAGCAATAATATTCCATAACCTTCATATACCATAATTTATTCAGCCACTCTCCAATTGATGGGCATCCCTTCAGTTTCCAGTTTCTAGCCACTACAAAAAGGGCTGCCACAAACATTCTTGCACAGGTGGGTCCCTTTCCCTCCTCTAAGATTTCTTTGGGATATAGGCCC
Organism: Myrmecobius fasciatus; assembly: GCA_023553655.1. Taxonomy (NCBI): domain Eukaryota; kingdom Metazoa; phylum Chordata; class Mammalia; order Dasyuromorphia; family Myrmecobiidae; genus Myrmecobius; species Myrmecobius fasciatus. The sequence continues at coordinate 73,487 of JAJPUD010004571.1, read as the reverse complement.
AATAGAAACACTGTTGGGTCAAAGGGTATGCACAGTTTGATAACTTTTTGAGCATAGCTCCAAATTTCTCTCCAGAATGGTTGGATCTGTTCATAGTTCCACCAACAATGTATTAGAGTCCTAGCTTTCCCACATCCCTTCCAGCATTCATCATTATCTTTTCCTGTCATTTTAGCCAATCTGACAGGGGTGTAGTGGTACCTCAGAGTTCTCTTAATTTGCATTTCTCTGATCAATAGTGATTTGGAGCAACTTTTCATATGACTAGAGATGGTTTTAATTTCATCATCTGAAAATTGGCTGTTCATATCCCTTGACCACTTATCTATTGAAGAGTGGCTTGAATTCTTATATATATGAGACAATTCTCTATATTTTTTAGAAATGAGGCCTTTATCAGAACCCTTAAATGTAAAGATGATTTCCCAATTTGATGCTTCCCTCCTAATCTTGTCTGTCTTAGTTTTATTTGTACAGAAACTTTTTAACTTAATATAATCAAAATTATCCATCTGGTGTTCAATTAGGAGTTCCAGATCTTCTTTGGACATAAATTTATTCCATCTTCACAGGTCTAGAGGTAAACTATACTACGTTCCTCTAATTTGCTTACAATATCACTCTTTATATCTAGATCATGAAACCATTTAGATCTTATGTGGGTGTGGGTCAAGCCCTAATTTATTCCACACTAGTTTCCAATTTTCCCAGCAGTTTTTGCCGAATAGTGAGTACTTATCCCAAAAGGTGGGGTCTTTGGGTTTATCAAACACTAAATTGTTAAAGTGCAATATCTTATTTATATTTCCATCTCTGATGAGTGTCACTTTTCCAAAAAAAAAATCATTGGTTTTAAACAAGTAGTATTTTTTCTCACAATTTACCAGAAAGCCTCATCCTCCATTGAGTTACCTTGGTTCATTGCCCATCATTTTCAATCAAGAGGATGCTGCTTTGTTAATACATGGAGAACATTGATTATATAATATATGTGTATAATATATTAATATATATGTTCATGTTTATATGTATATATAATATAGCTGTATTTATATCTTTGAATACACAGATTAAATCATCAAGACATTGCTATATATATCTACTGCAGTTATTAATAAAACAAAGTAATTCAAATGGACCTCTACTTGCTAGTCAATAAACCCTTTGTGTCAATGGAGGATGCATCATAGTAAGTGCTTACTATTATTACAAGAGATATCAGCAGAAGTACAGAGACCACATGGAACTCACTTTCCAGTGCAACATCCCTACATTTTTTCAAGGAGTTCATCCCCCCCAAAAAAAATTGTGTATTAAATCAATTGCTATAGAACATGGCTGACCAGAGCAGTCTAGTACCTCATGTTCAAATTAAAATGAAATACTTGTTGAAGATCTGATAGTTAATCCAAAGGAGATTTACTTAGCCACAGCAATTGAAATTTATTCAACCACAATATTCCCCAGAAAACATTTGTGAGCTCAGCTGAGCTCAGCTCTTGTTTTTCTAAGTTACTTATGGGAACCCAAAGATCAAGTATCAGGAGTTCTCTGGAGGTGATCATGGCTTTTTTGGTACTCAGTGACTCAGGAATTCACACCAACAAGTTGAGTCTTAATTCTTGAAACCAATTAAATCTGAAGATAATTTTCAATACTTTTTTTAATAGAAAAAAATACCCTCAGCGAAATGAAGCAAGGCCTTGAAATGTTGCTCTTGTTGCTCATTAAAATTCTTTTTGAAAATGTTTTCTAAATATGTATGTGGGAGATAGAGGTATAACTTGTTGTATATGGGACAGTGGAATATGATGAGGAAATGTAATAACATGAGAGAATGAAAAGGCATTATTTGATATAATAGAGAATTCTAAAATGAAAAGTTTTATTTCAGGGCTTTACAAAATTTGTTTTAAATTAAAAAGTAATATACTACAATTTGAGAATTATTACAACATAAATATTTAGTAAAATAATGCTTTGAACATTTCAAATTAATTCAAATGTTAAAATTTAAAAAAAATTAACATCAAAGTGGAAAATATTCATAAAGGAAATTACAGTTCATTCAGCATGTGGAATAAAGAAGTGCAGAGATGAGAGAAAAGCTAGAGAGTGAATCTGACCTGTTACTAGAAATAGCCTGTATAAAAACTAATACAAGAGCTTGGTAATGCTTTTTCCTCAAAGCATAATGCAGATTTATCCTCTTTTTTTTTCCTTTGGGGGTAAAGGAAATGCTGACACAACAATTCTTTGAAGATACTAGTATATTCAAATCCAAAAGGACAGATTACTTCAGAAACACTTTGCCTCTTTTAAAAGCAATTTTCAGAACTGTTGTTGCTCTGGTATGTCATTTAAATCACTTGCTTCTTTTTGAAGGGACTATAAATAAATCCATCCTTTGACCTTCATCTCTTGTACCTGAAACAAGGATGTTTGAAGTTCTTTGTGGACAAAGAATCTCCTTGTGAACTTGAAAACATATTCCTGCGGACCTTGTTTCTTTCTCAGTTTTCTTTTATAAGTGATGATCTCTTCTATCAAGGCAGGGTGGAGTGGTGGAAAGATACATTGGCTTCCTGTCAGGAACTTCAGTTGAAATACTACTTACACTCAAGGCGTATCTTCTAGTAATTCGTAAACTAGGTTAGCCTTGCATTGAACACTATTCTACCTTCCTATGGGGTATGAGTTCCCATTCCAAGAAAGCAAGGAAGGCACCAAAAGACATCTATTAAACTAATTTTATTTCAGCAGAAAAATGACAAGTTAGTTGAAAACAGTATAGTAGCTGGCTGACCTTATTTTGAACTTATTCACAGGGTTATTTTTTTTTTATTTCTGCGAAACAGATCAAATAGCAACAATTTTATGTTGCTAAAATATAACTATTTTAGAAATGAGACATTTATGATAAAGGCCTCATTTCTAAAATATATAGAGAATTGCCTCATATTTATAAGAACTCAAGCCACTCTTTAATAAATAAGTGGTCAAGGGATATGAACAGACAATTTTCAGATGATGAAATTAAAACCATCTCTAGTCATATGAAAAGTTGCTCCAAATCACTATTGCACTAATGCAAATTAAGACAACTCTGAGGTACCACTACACCCCTGTCAGATTGGCTAAAATGACAGGAAAAGATAATGATGAATGTTGGAGGGGATGTGGGAAGACTGGGACACTGATGCATTGTTGGTGGAGCTGTGAACGGATCCAACCATTCTGGAGAGCAATTTGGAGCTATGCTCAAAAAGTTATCAAACTGTGCATACCCTTTGACCCAGCAGTGTTTCTACTGGGCCTATATCCCAAAGAGATCTTAGAAGAGGGAAAGGGACCCACATGTGCAAGAATGTTTGTGGCAGCTCTTTTTGTAGTGGCTAGAAACTGGAAACTGAATGGATGCCCATCAATTGGAGAGTGGCTGAATAAATTATGGTATATGAATGTTATGGAATATTATTGCTCTGTAAGAAACGACCAGCAGGATGATTTCAGAGAAGCCTGGAGAGACGTGCATGAACTGATGCTGAGTGAAACAAGCAGAACCAGGAGAACATTATACATGGCAACAACAATACTATATGATGATCTATTCTGATGGGCATGGCTCTCTGCAACAAAGAATTGTCTCAAGCCAGTTCCAGTTGTTCACTGAAGAAAACCATATACACCCAGAGAGAGGGAAATGAAATACGGACCACAACGTAACATTTTCATGATCTCTATTGAGATTTGCTTGCATTGTGTTGCCTTTCTCTGATCTTTTTTTTTCTTGTAGATAGGATTTTTTTTTTGCATAACTTGTCAAGTATTTCAACACTATTAACATGTAGTGGACTTCCTGCCATCTCGGGGAGGGGAGGGGACTGGGGGTAAAATTTGTAATGGAAAGATTTGTAAAGATCAATGCTGGGGAACTATCCATACATATGTTATACAAATAAAAAGCTTTAATAAAAAAAAGAAAAAAGAAAAAAAGAAATGAGACATTTATCTGAGAAATTCACTGCAAAGATTTTTATAAATTATATGCATATACTGTCTACTAATTGTGTATATTATGAAGCTAATAGAAAAAATAAATATTTCAATACTAAATAAAAATTAATGTTAGGATCCATAACCAAAGGAGAGCCACTACTGTTGACTTAGTGGAAGAGTCAAAGAGTCAGATTTTTATTAGTCATTTTAATTGTTCTGTGGAAGATTAAATAGAAAGAGATTTGAGACATATCAACAAGGAGGTTATTGCAATAATCGGTGTAAGAGGCAAACTTAGGTATAGGCAATGTTAAAAGAAGACTGATTATATGCAATATGTTGAAGTGGAAATAATAATATGTGACAACTGATTGGTTATGGAAGGTGAGAAGTGAAGAATAATGTCAAGGCTATAGTACTTCAGAAATTTAAAAGCTGGGTCATTTTGAGGGGAAAGGTAATGAGTTCTGGACATGTTGAATTTGTGAAGACTAAAAGACATCATGTTTGAGAAGTCTAATAAGCAGTTGGTGATACAGGACTGTAACTCGGGAGAGAGATAAAAATCAGAGTCATCTGAATAGAAATGGCATTTACATCAATGACAGCTGATAGGAAAAACCATACTGAGAAAAAGCTGAGTACATCCTTGGGGTATACTTTTATCTATGAATGGGGATCAGTTAGTAGACTGAGAAGAAACCATCAAAAGGGTAGTAGGAGGGTAGAGATAGATATATCATGACTAGGAAGAGAAAATAAGTACCCGAGGAGAATGTGATAAACATTCAAAATATGAAATGTTGTAGAAAGGAACAAAAAGGAGAAGGGTAGAGGAAAAGAGATCAGATTAGAACCTAAAGAGATAAATGGTTATTTATGAACTCCTGAAGAGAGAAGTTTCAGTTGAGCAAGGATAAGAAGCAAGTTGAGAACCAAGGAGATTGAAAGGACATCATGACCTCAAAATAAGCAGGGAATTTTGAAAAGGACCTGGGTTTAGAGGGAAAAGGTAATGTCTGACATCTGTCTGCTCACCTAGTAATATCCAGGAACACCAACTGAAAGGGGTAAATTGAGTGAAGACCTCTCATGGGAATGTAACTTTGAACTATGGTCTAATTGTGACTTGTGACTTAGCAATTTCAAGTTGAGTTGGAGTTAAAAAATTGTAGGTGTTCCATTGTCTTGGATAAACATTTCCCCTCTTGTTCCCCCCCATATACACCTTTTAATTAGCCTTTAAATATTTCATTTAAAGGCAATGATAGCTTTGGGAATTCAGGTAACAAATCTCTCAACCAAGAATATTTGCTTGTATAGCAGTTCTCGAGGGAATATTGAATTGAGTTTATTTACTAATATTCTTTTGTTTCAGAGTTAGACTTCCATATTTTAGAATATAAGCCTGGATTCCCCCCCCCCATATCCGGGTAGGGATGGGTGTAATGGGTTGGAGAGAGCTTCTGGTCTATAAATCTAGCACTTTGAAGTTTGTGCTTTGCACTCTACTTCCACCTTGTCTATTAGGAGTTGCCCTTTCTCCTGAGATCATAATAAATCCCCTTCTTTTGTTAACTTCAAGAGTCTCTGATTTTAATTTGGGTAAGGATCATTGTCCCACAGAAAAAAAATGAAGAGAGAGACAGAATATATGTTTGTGTATATGTGGGAATGTACGTTATTGTCACTGCCCCAGAATTCTTTTTAAATTTTTAAAATTAATTTTCTTTCATTAAATAATCGCCAATTATGTATAAACAAATTTTTGACAATAATTGTTAAATTTTTTGATTTCTAAATTATCATTCTACTTTCAAGCCTGTACTCCCTCCTTGAGATGGCTAGAGCTTTTACTTCAATTATACATGTGAGGTCAGGAAAAAGTTATTTCAATATTAGCCATGTTGCAAAAGAAAAGATAAACAAAATACAGTAATAAAAACAAACTTTAAAAATTACGCTTCAATTTGCCTTCAAAGTTCATCAGTTCTCTCTCTCTGGAGGTGAATAATATTTTTATCATGGATCCTATGGAATTTTCTTGTGTGGTGATAGAGTGGAGTAGCTAAATTCTTCTGTCAATCATCTTTACAAAATAGCTCTTTGTACAGTGTTCTAGTTCTGATAACTTCTACTTTGCATCAATTCATATAAATATTTCTAGATTTTTCTGGAATAACCCTACTCATTATTTTGTATAGCACAATAGTATTCCATCATGATCATATACTGCAACATTTCCCAACAGATAGAAATCCCCTTGTTATTCAATTCTTTGCTAACACAAAAAGAGCTACTAAAAATACTTTTTATACTTTTAGGTTCCACTTCCCCATTTTTAAAAATCTCTTTGGGACATAGACTTCTTTGTGCTATTGCTTGGGTATAGATAATTTTAAAGGCCTTTGGTGTAGTTCCAAAAGTTCCAATTTTTTCACATTTTATTTAACATTTGTCATTATTTCCTGTCCATATCCTTTGATCATTTATTCACTGGGTAATGACTTTTATTTTCTTTATGAATTTGGCTCAGTTGCCTATATATTTAAAAAGAAAGACCTTTAACTGAGAAATTCATTGCAAGTTTTCCCCTGTTTTGTTTTCCTTCTAATTTTGGCTGCATGAGTTTTCTTTGTGCAAAAGCTTTTTAATTTCATGTAATCAAAATGATCTATTTTACTTCTCATAAACTCCTTTATCTTTTATTCAGTCATAAACTCTTACGTGGTTTATATCTGACTGGTACACTTTTCCATCTTGTACCCCTCTTGGTTTTATCTTGCTATATGTGCTAATCAATGCATAGTTTCTTACAAACTGTTTTCCCTGAAATGTTTGTAAAATGGTGAGAAATATTCATAATCCTTGAATCTCTGAGTTTATCAAACTCTAGACTGCTGTGTTCATTTAATATTGTGTCCTGGCTACTCCATAGATTCACCACTTTGTATCTTATCCAGGAAAAGATTAGTTCTTGCTTTTGAAAGATTTTGCTATTTCCAAGATAGTATGATCTGGGGAGAGATGTGATCACTGCTCTCCTATTCTGCATTTTGCTCCTTATCTAGGTAGGGCTCCTGGTTCCTTGCTATTGATATTGACCTTGAGGACCCCTTCTTTCTTGGAAACAAAAATAATATTGTTCCTCAGAGTCCTTGATCCCTTGCCCCTCAGGACTTCCACTTTCTCTTAACTGAAAATGTTTCTCTCTGTCCTTGAGCTGGGAGCCAGAAATGAATATAATCAATGGAGTTGCCAAACAGGATCAAGTCCTAAATCCAGTGCTCAGCACAATAAACCCTTGTATTCTCTTTCTGACCAGTTTCATGATGCTCTTGACTTGTTTAGCTTGGGAGATATCAAAATTATCCTTGTTTCTGTCTCCATCTTCCCCTAGTCACAGATAAATGCGCGCTTTCATCACTCCCAGTCAATTCAATCTGAGGCATTTTTAAAAAGTTGTTTGAAGAGGAATGATTAAAAAACTTCAGTTGTGTGCTTCACTGATCCATTATCTTGGATCTGTCCTGAAAATTTTATTGTGTTGTTATTTATTTTATCTTATGTGGCTCACCATTATGAATTTTCTAAAAGAATCTATCACCCAAGTGTGATGGTGCTTATGGGAAAGAGAGAATAGTTTGACATTTTAGATTAGCAACAGGGTTGTGGAACCCAAGGAACATCTTAGTTTTGGAATTGTAGTTTTCCCATGAGGAAACTTGACAGTGATCTACTTTTGGTATATGATGTAAATACTCCTGAAAGACTAAATCAGAATTCTTACTTTGTTTAGCTATAATTTAAAATCACTTTCCTGTGATTTTTTTTTCTAACGTGCTTAGTATTTCTTTAGTATTTAAAATGAGGAGTATATTCATGTCTTGAGTTTTGTACTTTTAAAATTAATCAATGATATACATTGTGGAGTGACTGAATATTCCCCTGGTAAAGGTGAAAGATTTTGGATTCCTACCTAGTAACTGAGCTGATTACTTTTTGTTTCCTAATATTAAGCTGCCTACAGCAATTCCTTTATACTAAAAACCTTGGCACCCTGGCCTTTTTTTTCCTCATAAATCTAATTATCCATATTCTTTAAAATAAGATTACTTTTTGTGAGCAATTAAGTGAAATTCAGTCTTCTTAAACTCTTCAATATTGCTATGAATATTTATAAACTTAATAGAACTTCACCCTGGTAGGCAGTCCTTTTAATCTTATTTGAAGCAGCATGAGGCCCAAGTCTCCCTGGATTAAGATCATATTTTTTTCCTCTGGCTGGGGGAAAAAAGCCTCTTTTTTAATGAATTATTTGACTAGACAAGCTCCATTCCTCTTCCAAAGCAGTTCTTGAACATGAAAGACTGACAATTCAGCCCATGTTGTTCATAGAGTATGTCATTTCTATCTCAAGCTCAACACTGATTCATATAGTAATTGAAACGTCTGATTGTGAGGCTCTGTACGTTTCACCATAGTGGTACAGAAAAAAAGTATTAGAAACCTGTACAAATGTGCCCTCTATGGGTAACGGAAAATGGGAAAGACATTTTTCTTGTAATATTTACATGAAAACTGGCTCACGATTGTCCTATCCAAACCGAAATCGTAATTGAGTTCTAAAATCATAAAGTGAGATTGAGGACAATTTTTGTGGCCCCACAGTAGTCCTTTTCAATATTTCTTTCATGTTAGATTTTTTTGCCTCACTTCTTAAAATGACATAAGAATGGAAATTTGATAAAATTAAAAAAACAGAATTTTCTTTTTTTCTATGAAGAGGAAAATGACTATTTCTCATGAATTTTAAGATGCAATAATATTTAATAAGACATATGGTTGTCCTTCAAGGGAAATTTATGTACTTAAAAGGAATACAGGCAATGATTGGACATTGCTTCAAACTGAAATCTATTTAAGATCACAGTTTAAAAAGATCAAGATATTAGCACAGCCAGAGCCATCTCCAGTCATCCTGGTCTATATTTTACTACTGGATCCATATGGCTCTGGAGAAGAAAATGAAGCTGCTGTCTTTACCTAGCTCTCCCTCACTCAAATCCAGATTATTTACATTTCATGGCAGCATCTGCCTGATGTCATGATCCTCTTCAAGAACTAAGGACTATAAAAACATTATTGGGAGAGTAGTGAATTCTTAGTTGTTTATATAGAATTAAGGTGAAAACAGGAAATTGGGAAAAGAGAAGAAAGGAACTGTGACTGTGAAGAATCTTTGACTTTCATGAAGACCTTATTATTGTTTTCTAGAAATTTTTGTTCTAACTCTATGAATACATCCATATAGAGAGTTTCCAGAGAAGGAAACTTACTTTACTGATGGTGACTGACAACTGCTCTTCAACTTTGTCTCAGTGAATTGTATAGAGTGCTAAGAAATTAATTAAATTGACCAAAGTTACATAATCATTATTTTAAAAATCAGAATCTGAGCCCCATTTACCTCCATACTGTGGTGACCTTCCTATCCACTAGTACATGTTGCCTTTTTAGTATGTTATGGCTAATCAGAAAATAATAATCTCAATAATATCCTAAGTATTTGAAGAAATATATAGATGAAGAATAAAAAGATCCAAGAGTGATTGAGCAGAGTAAGGATAGGACCACAATATAAAGGACAAAATAAAAACATTGAAACTTAATAGTTGTGAATGTTTGAAAATAAGAAGGGATGTAATCCAAATCTAAAGAAGGCTGTCTATGGAGGCCATGTACTTTTGTCTCCCACATTCTAGTATTCCAGAATAGGCAGCATTCTACTGAACCTTCTGCATAGTACAGTCACAACACTTCTTTTTTTTTAAGTGTTTTCAATTTATTTCCCAAAGAGTGGTTATAAATTTAGGGAGTACTTTGACTTAGAAAGTAGTAAAAAAAAAAAAAAGGAAATTAACCTACAGATGGATCAAGAAGAGTTGAAAGAAATTAAAATATAACAAATTTGTTATAGGTTTTAACAGAAAACTAAAATCCTGGGCCTTTCTGGGTGAAATAAAAAGGGTTAACTATTCCTAACATCATCTGAATGTAAGCATTAGAACAAGACTCAAGCAAGTTGGGATATCAAATTTATACCAACATTTGTTTCTTCTTCATCCCACTATTGCTGTCTTCTTTATTTGGTGGATTTTATCTTCAATGACACAATTGGTCTGAGTTTAAAGTTAACAAAATTTAAAATGTCCTGGATTCATACTTAATAGCTTTGTTTGTCCTCATTTGTCATAATTCATAAATATAAGCACAATTTTTCTACATACAAACATTAAGTGGCTTATAAGTGATGGGTCTGTTATAACAAAAATGCTAGCATTACTTTAAATCCCATGTTTTTAAGCTGTGGTTTATCACCTCATATGGGCTCTTATAACTGAATGTGGGGGTAATAAAATTATGATTTATTATCAGTAAGTTTTAGGGCAAAAAAAGGTCACAAGTGGAAAAAGTTTAAGAAGTCCTACTTTAAATAACCTTGCCTCTATATTACTTGCTATTGTCAGTGAAATGCAGTCCTTTTAAATAAAGAATTTAATATTTCCTCACCATTTTTCTAAATGTAAGCACTTATCCCTACCAAATCCAAATGGGATGTAATGAAAATGAAACTTTTCATGACTATTTTTATGTGGTAACAAACCTGTTTGTCATTGTGTTAGCAAAAAATCTGCATACGTTTTGTATTCTGTCATTTCCTTCTTTGCCATAGTAAGACCTATCTTGGATCTCATGATGTTTCCAAATTACTCTAAGAAATGGCTGTCCTTGTTCTCAATTGTCTCCTAAAAGGAAGAAGAAAATCCAATGTGGGATTACTCTGCCAGTTAAGTGCTTTTGTTATTTTTTCCCTGCTTCTGTGTAGTAGAATAACTAAATCTATCATTTCTAATGCTGTTCTAAGAGTCTCATAATTGCAGCACTTAGACTTAAAAGTCACAATTTATCATCATTCTCTTTGCAGTTGCTATGTTATTTCAGTCAAACTCAAAAAATATTTTTCTAATAGTCTTTCTCAAGGTTATTTTGACCTCTTCATTATGTTGAATAAATAACTCATGTTATTTTTCTTTTCATTTGGCATATTGAGTATGTTATAAACTAAACTATATGAATTATATTTGTGTGTGTGTATCTGTGTATCCATATTTTCTGTGTAGGGATAGGGACTGAAATTTTGTTGTAGGTATAAAGAACTGTCAAATTGAAAAAAAAAAACATTTTCTACCTATTCAAAGTAGCATTTTCTCTAATTTACATTTGGGGAGATTACTACTAATTTGTTTAGAGCCATGCTTATGTGTGTGTCCAAGACTGGACTTGAATACAGGTATTCATGTTTCCAAAGTTTCCTATCCACTATGAAGTATAGAATTTATCCTTTAGCATTTATATTTTACAGAGATGGTATGGAACAGTAGGTAGAGCATTGGCTTTGAAGTCAAGAAGACAATAATTTCAAGTCTTGAGTCAGACTAGCTACATGAATGGAACAAGTTATTAATTTCTAAGTGTTCTTGACAGCTCTCTAACAGAAATATTAAACTTGGGGATTACAGGGCAGCAAGTTTCAAATAGAACGCATGGGCCAAATCAAACTAAATTGAGACATGTTAAAATAAATGAATTAATACAGTACAATGCAGATAATATTAATTTGGGGCATTCTACATCAATATATAGCACGGATCAATTTCTATTTGATTTTGATACCACTGCACCTTAGGCTGCAAATGAAGTACCAAGCATCATCAGTAAGAGTAGCTTCATCTAGAAGTTCACTTTCTCAAGTAAATCTCAAGTCCATTCCCTAATTCTGACATGTCAAATGCTTTAACCTCCCAATCATCTTTTAGTATAAATTGTAGGGAATGTTCTGATATGAATTGGTAGATTAAATATGTTGATTTGTGGGTCCCCTTTCCCAATAAAATCGCCATATTCACCCTGGACCATAATGGAGAAATAATTTTCTGTACTCAGTTTTGTTTGGCAATGTGCAGTTCCCAGTCACAAATGGGATAATGACACTATCTGCTTCTGGGTATGTTATTTCTGGGTTTGAAATCACATTTCTAAGACCAATATGGATAATATATGGCTCTATATGGCTATGTGCGTATATGTGAATGTTTTTTGTATATGTATAAGTGTATGTGGTATATGTATATGTGTGTGTGTGTGTATACATGTATACACATGTACATATCTGCAGTTGCAGCAGAACACTATATATACATCTTGACGTTCAAATGGATTTATGAGTTGGGGTAACAGCATGAGTACAGGTACATATCATTTCACCTACATTTACTCCATTTCAGAAGAGACTTAAACCAACTCTTTTTTTTTATTAATACTTTTTATTTGCAAAACATATGTATGAGTAATTCTTCAACATTAACCCTTACAAAGCTTTCTGTTACAAATTCCCCCCCCTTACTCCCCACCTCTCCCCTAGGGGGTAGGATATCTACTACATGTTAATTATGTTAAAATACTTGACAAATCGATTATATGTATACATATTTCCACACATCATTTTTGTGCAAGAAAAATCGTATCTACAAGAAAGAAAAATCAGAGAAAGGAAACACAATGCAAGCAAGCATCAATAGAGAACATGAAAATGTTACGTTGTGGTCCACGTTTCACATCCCTCTCTCTGGGTATATATGGCTTTCTTCACTGAACAATTGGAAGTGGTTTGAAACATTTCATTCTTAAACCAACTCTTTATGAAATCATTGATAACACGAGCTTTTTGATAGGTCCAAGTAAATATAATTCTCTTTATGTGGTTTTTAATTCAATTCCCTCAATAATGACAGCTTTAAATGATTTGATAATTAACCTTGACTACTGTCTTGTGGTTGCATGGAGGAAATCTTGCCTATGTTAATGTTATTCCAATGAAAGGCATCATGCAGCTCCTATTATTCTGGATAGGTTCTTCTTGCCCTATAACAAACTCTTTTCTCTCTTTTCTGAGAACCAGCCTGTCTAATTTCAGAAAGGTTTAACTTCAGAGGCAGGTGATTATTATTTCTCTTGACTCCTGAAAAGTATTAAATGAAGGAATAGAGATCTGTATCTATGGAAAAAAATACTTGTGAGCATGAAATCACCAGCCAAGAAGTTTTGACTTAACAGTAAGTAACAAAGGACATCTAGGTGGTGTCATAGTGCACAGAACTCATTTTCCTGACTTCAAATCTGACCTCAAACACTTAATGTGTGAGTCACTTAACTTTTTGTTGCTCATCTGTAAAATGAGCTGAATAACGAAATGGCAAGTCACTGCAGTGTTTCTGCGAAGAAAACCCCAAGTGGCTTCACAAAGAGAGAGAAGAAACTGAAAATGACTGAACAGCAACAAAAAAGTAACAAAGGAGAGTGAAAATAATGACCATTATTATTGTCCTTTCAGTTTGAAAAAGTGTCTTACCGGTACAATCACATGTGAATGTCACAAGAACACTATATATTAGACATTCAAAAGTATTATACTGAACTTACAAATGAGGAAGTTGAATGAAAACAATATTTATGGTTATAAATGCTTAAAACAGGATTAAAATTTAAGACTCTCAGCCCAAATTTAAGAACCTTTCCTTTTACACCTCACTAAATGAGACAAAATGACATTCAACCCCTAATGTCCCATAGCTAATATTAACCAAAATAATGTCAGTGTTACATCTCTATCTTCTGCCTCCATCCTTTCTTTTTCAGCCTCACTACCATGGCTGTAGGAAAGGCCTGTTGTCTGGACAATTACAATAGGCCTTTTCCACTTGTTTTCTGTCTTTCAGGCTCTCCACCCCCAAAAAATATTCCAAACATCACTGTCAGATTAATTTGCTTAGCCTCAGCTTCAATCATATCATTCTTCTAGTGAAACTTGGCTCTTCTTTGCATAATTCATTAATTCTAAGCTCCTTAGTCTAGCTTTCAAGCCCCTCTGGGTTCTGTCACTGACCTTCCTTTTAAGAGTGACCTTCTCTACTCTCTATACAAATACTTTCACCTCTGACCAAACTACTACTTACAGTTTCCTGAACACACACCAGTTTCCTGATTTTCCTTGGCTTAGCTTCTATGTTTCTTCTTCATATGACACTCTCCTTCTCATTTCTATTTAAATTTTATCCACTCTTTAAGATCCCATTTAAATACTACCACTTCCAGGAAGATTGCTTCGTTTTCCCAAGTGGTACATGTTCTTTCATATTCCGTAGCATGCTTAAAACACTTAACACATGCTGCCATATACCACAGTGGAGAAGCAGGGTTCTTTGTTGGGGGGGGCAGCACCTAGTAGGGAAAAAATAGAAGCAATGATTTTTATATTACTTCATAGAATTATTGTGAGGAGAGCACATTGTAGACCTTAAAGTGCAATAGGAAATGGATGTGTTAAATTAGTATATATGTTTTATCTCCTTAATAGATAAGTAGATCACAAGTTCCTAAATGTTGGGGATCAGGGATTTTTTTGGTATCTTTACATACGTAAATGATGCAAAAATACTTTTGAATGAATGAAAACTTTATTTCCATGTTTCTTTGTTTTCTTTCTTATCAGACTAAGTAAGAAAAAGAAATAACTTTCCTTCTGGTTTGAAGTAGATAGTACCTACTAGAAATGTTCCTGTAGTGCCACAATGTGCCAACTGGGAAACTCTTGAAGGCACACAAGATCACACTTATAGCCTCTGCAGAAGAGAAGCTCAGTAGGAACAGGTGCAGAAACTCGTTCTTTTTTTTTTCTTTTTTTATTTCAACAAGGTGAAATAACATAGGTCTCCTTCCTAGTTTCATTTCTGTGGTTCTATATTTTAATTCAGTTCTACTTTTTTGAGTGCTTACAAGTTGCTAGGCACTTGGACACTGGAGATAGAATGACAAAAATATAACACCCTCTGTCTTTAAGCTTATTTTTCTGAAAGTAGTGTACAAGAATAAATAGCATACTGTAAACAGATAAGGAGGGAGAAATAGGGAGAGATGGCTTTAGGAAAGATATGATTCCCATTCCATCCATTACTTCTATCCCTTTCTTCCCAACTTTTCTCCCCAATCTCAGGTTTAATTTTTTTGGTGTTTGAGTCACATGCCTGGCTTTGTGATTTTTTTAACCAATTATTTTATGTGTGCAACAGAAATTAGTGTATTTATATCTATGTAAGTAGATGTAGATAAAAACACTATATAAAGCTGATTCTATATTAATATCCCATGTTAAAGGATATATTCATCTTCACTCTTATATTTCTTTGTTGCCTGAGTTTCCCATGAATATATAGAATTCTAAGGTAGCATCATTATTTTGAATTCTACTTTTATAACCCATTACTCTAAGCCCATCAAATTGAGAAGACTTCTTTTTGTTTCTCTGGAGAAGAAAATGCTCTGCCTTTTAGCCCATTAGCAATGATTTTCTTTCTTGATTTGTTTTGCTTAATGTAATCTAAATGTCAATACAATTACTGTAGTGCAACTTCCAGGGCTTTTCTTAAGTTAGAAAATCATACTGACTTGTAAGTTACTTTTTTATGTGTGCTGTGGGTTATAACCTATCATTTAGAAAGTACTATGTTAATAACAATGCATTTTCTACTTATAAAAAATATTAAAAGAGCTATCATATTCTTTGTCAACTTTGCTTACTTGAATGTACTTTTTGTATCATTTATCAACTTATGTCTTTTGCAAAAGAACCTCATGACTATTGTTTCACCTTAATGGTATTTTTAAGAATTCATATAATCCTTCCTTTTGAAAATTGCAAATTATAATATTTTAAAAACTATTTGAAGAGGTAATTTCTGAAATTATTATTATTATTATATATTGTATTATAATTACCCAATATATTAGTTCTCGTAGGTAAAATGAAACTACACTATGGTTCAATATATCTTTGACTTGAAAGAGACATTATAAATTGAATTTCTTGCATACTTTTCTTAAGTTTTGGATGGATAATGCCTTATTCAAAGACTCCCAAACTGAGATTTTTCCTGAGCTATGATAGAATGCAGAAAGGCCAGTCAAGATGGTAAAGTAGGAATAATCAATATAGAACACTTTTCCACACACATCCTTCAACAAAAATATAGAAAGAATAATCTCACCAAGTAGCTATTGAGAACTACAACTAGAAACAACATAGTCGATCATGTTTTTCCAACTTAAAGAGTAAGGATAGAAGACTTTCACTAAATGTCTCTCAGATGTCAGGCAGGGACGTTCAACCATCAATCATTTTACTTACTCTGAATCTACAGAACCTTTAAGTTAGTTGACAGATGTTGAGACTAACCATAGTCTAGGAGGGCATTCTGTTGTCTTAAATAAGCCAGAGGTCAGAAGGTTTCCAAACTTGGACCAGAAATAGAGCAATCCAATTTTACCCTAAGTTAGGTTTCTTAGAGCACATTAAAAATTATCAAGATCCCAGTCTGAATTGTTTCTGAGACCTTAAAGAATATAAAATGCTT
Organism: Myrmecobius fasciatus; assembly: GCA_023553655.1. NCBI lineage: Eukaryota > Metazoa > Chordata > Mammalia > Dasyuromorphia > Myrmecobiidae > Myrmecobius > Myrmecobius fasciatus. The sequence goes on along the minus strand of JAJPUD010004571.1, from coordinate 56,958 downwards.
CATCAGGTGAAAGCAGAAGTAGGATCCTCTTGAATGTAAATTATGAATAAACAAGGCGCACAAATGACCTTTAAAAATCTACAAATTCTGGAACTGACACATTTCCAATGAGTAGACAAAAAACAAAACAAAACAAACAAAAAAGGATCTAACCATAAAAGCCTATTATATTGGTGGGAGGGGGGAGCCCAAAACACAAAATCAGAAAATAACTTCAAAATATCACTTTATAAATTCTCAAGCAAAAACAGAAATTGATTACAAAGTTAATTGTGAGAATTTCTGGGAAGAAATAAAGTAAGAGTTAAAAATGAAATAAAAGCACTGAAGGAAAGAACAGGAAAAAATAGGAGATTTTCAGAGGAACAATCTGAAAGGGAAGCAGCTGCATAAATTAAGAAATATACAATCTTGCTGAGGTAATTGACAATCTGAAATTGTAATGGACCAAATAGAAGTTAATGATGTCATGACACAATTAAATATATATATAATATATATATATTTTTTATATATATTTATAAGGACAAAAAGTAAGGCAATGTAATGCATTTGTATGCATTTATACATACATACACATATACATATATTTATAAATACATAGCCACATATACATAAATGCATATACATTAATACATATATGCATAAATAGCCACATATATACAAATACATATACATGAATACATATACATAGATGCATATATATATATATATATATAAATGTATATAGAGAGAGAATTATTGGACTCTCTGAAAGCCATATCAAAAAATGTTTAGCCTATTCTAAGAAATCATAAAAGGAAAAAAAAGGATTTCTTAGTATTATAAGGATTAGAAAATTATTAACATATATGTATATGTTAAGATCCATCTATCATCTCCTCAAAGAAACCATCAAAAAATATTGTAAAGAATAATTTGCAAAATTCTGCATTTAGAGGAGATTTTGATACATTTTGAATTAAATATTTAAAAAATGACAATAATAGAAAAATAATACACTGGAAAAGGAATGGAGAGAGAATCTGGTAACATGTCATGTTATTGATAGGTTATACAAGTCGATGACTATAGAAATAAGAAGGAAGGGATAAAAAGAGCAGGGATCACATGAATATTAATTTTATCTGAACTAGACACAAGAGAGCAGAACCTACAGACTTGAATGTGGTATAGAAATATATTAAAATCAAGAAAATAGGAATGGGGGGGATAAAAGGGAGAATAGAATTATGGACTAAAAAATGGAATCTTTTCTCTTCAAAACTGAAAGAAATAAAAGATAAGTACCAATGATAGGAGTTTGAATGAGGAACATTAGGGCATCAGAAAGTACAAGCAAAATGAATCAAACAATTGCATAGAATTCTTGTGGTTTACAAATTCCATTTTCACTACTCTCTTTTTTTGTAAAGAGGTGCTAGAGAGCAAAGAGAGGAGTGTAAAAAGTACAAGAAAATAGGAAGGGGAAATATAATTAGTGTTGTTATTATTAACAATGAATGTGAATGAGACGACCTTACCCATGAAATCAAATGGGATAGCAAAATGCCTTTCTCCAAGCAGATTCTGCTTTCTAATCCATTCATTTTAAGATTATGGTTCAAAATCAAATAGTATCACCAGAAGACTGGTATACAACGTATGGACATTACTTCCTCTGCCCTCTATTTATCCTTCTATCACTGTTACTGCAAATGAGGGAAAAGTGAAGTATCAAATGCTGAGGATTTTTTGTACATTTTAATGTGGTTCTTCTTTCCTTAGTCAAAACATTTTTGACTCGTTCTTTTCATGAAATAATGAATGTTCCCGCAATAAATAGTGAGGTACTTGAGAGCAGACTTAGGTTTTCTTTTTTTTTTTTTTGTATCCATAGTATTTGCTACAATCATTGGCACATAGTAGGTGCTTAATAAATTTTTATTTCCTGACTAGTCCAGTAAGAAAGCATAATCTGTCACTGCACTTTGTGTAAAGACATCCCTTTTGCCCTAAACTACCAGATTTTGTCATCTATACATATAACCTGCTAGCAGTAAGGTTTACGGCCATGATGTGAGAAAGGATGGGGTTACTTATTTTATCTTAGGAGGAAAAGCAATTGAACACAAGAGGTTAAGAATGTTTGCAACAAGCACAACTGAAATATAAATAGTGTTTTAAAACTGAGATAACTTAAAGACATACTTAGCAATAAAATTTGACATATGGACCTTTCAGTTTCCTTCCCTGGCAATTTGCCTCTCCCTTGATTCAGTCCCCCTACCCCAAATTATGGAAAATCAAAAAGCATGCCCCCACTAGCAATATTAAATATTTATACAGTCAAGCATCAATTTGGTTTAAATATATTTATTGGAAATCAACATGAAATCACATTTAGGGTAAAAGGGAAAAAAGAACAAAACAAATGCACAGTGCTATGCAAACAAATGTTGACAATTGAGTGATTGTGCTTGCATAATGAAAATTTAAACTGACTCATGGAAATTTAAATGTAATGTTAACATCTATAAAATCTAAAAGCCAAGTTTAGTTATTGTGATAGATTGCATTAGGAAAGGGTAGGTGGGGGGGAACTAAAAATAATGAAAATGGAATTCTCTTCCTTATTTCTCTTACAATATATATCCATAAAGGCAAAAAGGAGATTTCATAAAGAGTAAAGGGGAAACTAAGGGCTAAAATGTCTTGGATGCTCTGTACCCATTCTGTCAGGTGATGTAAGCAGCAGGTAAATACATTTTAACATGTATTATTCAATCAAGCTTGCAAAAGATTTAACTCAGCATGCTACAAAACTTGTTGAGCCAGTTCTTGAATATTCTTTGATTCTGATACTATATTATTCATGTTTTCAACTATATTTTCCTGCTAAATAATATCTTTTTTTCAAAACGAAAAGAACTATCCTCCCCAAGCCATGCATTTTCCATAAACATGTTAGCCCTGGAGACTTTAGATCCACATTCAATTTTTTTTCATCACATCAAAGCTGTAATTAAAATAAAACTCAAAAAATGAAACATGAGCAAAATAGTAAAGAGAAGTGAAATTTGGAGCCTGTTGACAAATCCGTATCATCCCTTAATGAAGACCCAAAGCCCCCATTATCTATGCATTCAATTTGATATGAAGTTCAAACAGGAAAGCAATTTTCTCCACACCACAGAGAGTTAGTCTAATTTGGTATTCTTGTCATTGAAGGGGCATTGGAGGCTTCTGGGATGCTCAGAATCCAAAACAATCTTCTTAGAACCTGTTGCCTTATTTTCTAACATGATTTTTTTGCAGAGTCCAATAACCTGACATTTTTGAGCAAGTTTTATGTTTTAATTGTATTCATTGTCTGTGGAATTAGAGAGAATAAATATATTACTTACTGATTTTCTGATTTTTTCCATCTAAGTGAAATAAAATCATTACTGAATCATGGATCAGTATAAAATGCCAAATTGCGTTTATGCCTAATAATTTCACGAACTGATTTAGCCTGAGGGATATTAAGTGTGGATTGGGTAGATCACCAGAAAGGTCATTCATTAATAAAAAAAATAATAAGAAAGAACTGTGCTCAGAAATTTTGGGGAGAAGGTCTATTTGAGAAGTCTGGAAGTTGTTTTACTATGGGAAATTAGGAAAATGACAAGAGGGGCATCTGAAAAGGGGCTTATGCTTGGGTTCATCCTTAAAAGGAAAACAATGGTTCATCATCTTCATTTTTAGCCATTCAGGAATTCACTGTTCTCCTCATTATCCACTGTATGATTTTTTTTACATGAAAAATTATATATATGTATATATAACATATATATATTTCAATCAAATGTAATTTTAATGGTTTAAAATTTTGAGCTTCAAATTTTGTCCCTCCCTTCTGTCCACCTTCCTTGAGAAGGCAAGCAATTTGATAAAGATTATACATGAGCAATATGTAAAACACTTTTCCATAATAGAAATAAGCCAGAAGCCATTCCAATAAAATTGGGGTGAAGCAAGGATGCCCATTCTCATAACTTTTATTCAATATTGTACCAAAAATATTAGTCATAATAATAAGATAAATGATATTAAAGGAATTAAAATAGGTAATTAGGAAATAAAAGAATCATATTTGCAGATAGTATGATGAATACTTAGACAATGCTAGAAAATCAATTAAAACATTGAAATCATTAACAACTTAAAGTTACAGAATAAAAAGTTACAGTATAAAAGCTTCTAGCTTATTTCTAATACAGAACATGTTTGCTGATAGTTTTAGATAGATACTGCTTATTTTAAGGAATGCTCAATTTGTTCCTTTATTCTCTTGTATTTTTAATTGGAATGAGTGCTATATTTTGTCAAAAACTTTTTCCACAAATGTTGATATAATAACATATTTGATAATTTTTTGGGGGGGTTTTGGTTGTTATTGATATGGTGAATTATTCTGATAATTTTCCTAATATTGAACAAGCCTTACATAGGCAATATAAATCCCATCTCTTCATACTATGAAGGTGATGTAATTATATTACATTGTCATAATCACCTTGCTGCTTATTTTTTTGTTACACTTTTTGTTATAATCAATATACCTTAAGGAAACTGTTGTATAGTTTTCTCCTTAGTATCAGCAGCATATTAAAGTCATAAAAAGAATTTAGTAGGACTCCTTCTTTGCCTGCTTTCCCTCAATAGTTAGTATGGGAATTACTTGTTCTTTAAATGTTTGGTAGAATTCACTTTTGAATACCTCTGGTTTTGTTGATTCTTGTTTTTGTTGTTGTTGTTGTTAGTGAACTCATTGACGATTTGTTCAATTCCTTTTTCTAACATATAGTAAACTGGGCATTTATTAATCTGGGCAATTTACCTTTTAGTAAATATTAATCCATTTACTTGGATTTTAAAATTTATTGACATATAATTGGACAAAATATTTTCTAATATTTGTATAATTTCCTCTTCATCAGTGGTGAATTTAACCTTATTAATTTAGATATTGACAATCTTGTTTATATCAAATTAAACAATTATTTATATACATCATTGGTTTATTTTTTCCCATAAAATTAGTCGCTATTTTTATTTATTAGTTCAATAATTTCTTTACTTTTAATATTATGGGCCTCTTTTTAAACTTTTTTCAAGTATTTCTAAATTAACATTTAATTGAAAATGGTTATTTATTATCATTGTTGTATGAATAACTTTTGTGGATCCCAGTTCTAGTTTTGAAAAAATTCTTTTATTCAGTGAGTTTTGTAGGTCTTTTTATTCCACCTCTGCTTTTTAATAAGGCTGTGTGTGTGTGTGTGCGCTCACGCGTGTGTGAGAGAGACAGACATCATTTGCCAAGTTCTGTTTTTTTTAAAGCTGTCATTTTCTTCAGCATTTTTGTGTTTTTATTAAAATTTTGACTTTTTTCATGATTTTATTGGAATAATTTTTCTTTTATTTCTTACTTAATTTTTAAAATACTTATTGAGCTTTTCCACAACTTCTTGTTGGTTTCATAATTAATTCACCTTTTTCTTCTTGGCTTTTCATTTGTTTTTTTAAATTTTTTGACATCTTCGGAGTCTGTCTTGATATTTCTTATCACCATAGTGAAGAATCCAGGTTAGATTTTTGGTCTTTTTGCTTATTTTCCCAGTTTGTTTCTTGAGTTTTAACTTTATATTAAGTTAGATTCTGCTGCTGGGTTGAAGGGGGAACTATACCAAACTTCATGTTTTTCATGCTGCTATTTTCAGAACTAATTCCAGGGATTCTGTAAGTTTGGGGCTCTTCTGAAGTAGATACTTCTAATGTCCTTCCACAGGACAGATATGATCACTGTGCTCCTGGCCCATGCTTTTGTCTTTGAATAACCATAAGCAACTGCTTTGTTTTTTTTTTGTTTTGTTTTGTTTTGTTTTGTTTTGTTTTGTTTTGTTTTTTGTATTGAGACTGTAATCAGTTTCTCCACTCCCCTTAGGACATAGGCTGTAGTTTGCTAGGAATCCTTTTCCTGCAATTACAATTCAGAATCACATTTTGGCAATGCAACAGAATCTTGCAACCTGTGCCAGCAAAGGATCTACTATAATATCCTTCTGATCAGGTATCTTAACCTTAACTGTCTGTGGACTATAAGTCATTTTCTAAATGCAGCTGCTGCCAGGGCCTGCTGCTGGATTGCCTGCGTTCAGTGCAATACCGTACTCCACTCTTACTTTAGTGAGACCTTTCCTTCTGTTCTTCTAAATTGCTGAAAAATTAATTAACCTGAACCTGAACCTGGACCGATCATTGTTGGTTATACTGCTTCAGAACTCATTTTGAGGCATGATTTTGAAGTTGTTTGGAAGAGAATTTGGAAGAGCTCAGGTGAGTGACTCACTTTACTCTGACTTCTTGATCAATACTCTGTATGTCTAATTGACTTTAGGCTACTATTGTTATTTGTACCTAATATTCCATCTTCCCTCCCTGTGCCTTTTTACTGGATCTCTCCCATGTCTAGATGTTGTTCCTCCTCAACTCCCTCTCTTCATTTTCCTAAGATAAAAATCAAATCCCCCATCTGCAAGAGACCTTATATATCCTGATAAGCTACAATTACCTTCATTTCTAAGATTATCATCTATCCTCTCTCTGTATATCTTGTGTGTGTGTGTGTGTGTGTGTGTGTGTGTGTGTGTATATATATATATGTCTGTATGTGCATGTAGATGTATGTATTTGTGTATACACACATCTATTTGTATATTTCCCCCCTCTCCATAAGAATGTAAATACTATGAGGGCAGGATCTTTTTCCCCCTATTTCTTTAATTCTCACACTTAGCATAGTACTTGGCAAATAATGTATGTTTGAGATTTCACTTAGGTAAATTGTGAAGGAAATATTAGTACAGATCACACTTTTGGTATAAATATGTCAAAATTATTTCAGCATGTAGGTACCTTTTTGCCTCTGTTAGCTTTTTTTTCTTAATGTTACAGTGTTTGCATTAGAAATGATAGTGTGAAAAACATTAAACACAAAATATAATTAGTTTCAAGTATGAAATAGTTGAGAAAAAATGAACACTGAATAAAAAGGACCAATGGTATGATAGAAAAACTACTATATTTTGATTCAGTGGACCTGGATTCAATTGGATCCTTCTGCTTTTTCATATTACTGCTATCACTTTGGACAAATCATTTGCCCTCTCTACACTGCAGTTGCCTCATCTACAAAATGAGTTGGGTTGCATTAGATAGGATCTGGAAGCCCCTTGCACTTTAAAGATAAGGTCCTGTGAACAACAAACTGAATGATTCAGACCTGCATTTTGTCTGAGAATCTCCCTGGTAATAAACTTAAAATGGCATTAAGTGCACCAGACACTCATGTACCAATTAACTTGGTGCTGAGGCACCATATCTGACTAACAGTACCTATTGACATATCTATTTTTTAAAAGGTCATTACATAGAACAATGATCATCCTTGTTTAGTATCGTCTTCCAAAGCCATGAATTCAGCAATTCTCCATTTACTGATATTTCTTTCAAGATCTACACCTGTTACCACTTTCTCCAAGTCATTAAAATTTGATACATTCCATATAACTTTATGGGAAACTAAAAAGTGCCATCCTTACAAATTTTCATTATCTCACTTAGAAAATTTACATGTTTCATAGGCCTTTGTCCCAACAAGGCTCATATTAATCCTGCAATGTAAAAATGTCTAATTAGAACCAATTTGATAAACAGTCAGTTATCTGCATTAAACACATGTGTCATCATTCACCGTACAAGTAAACCCATTATTTCGAAGTGAAATCAGAGCTATTAGATCAGGAAAGCTTACTGAAATAGAACTTTACTAAGCAAAACTGAGGATTTCTATTTTGGAGGGAAGTAAATGACATCGTAATAGACATAATTAGCACTATAAAGTGTTCAAGAGTCTTGAGAAAATTAATATGAGTATTGAATTTGAATGTGGCAGATTACTTCTTAGGTCATCTACATATTCCATTACAACTAGGTTTTAACTATATTAGTGCTTTAAAGAGGCTTATGCAGAAAGATTCTTTGAAGCAAGACAGTGGAAAATGAATTTAACTCTTCAAATTATCTGTCTGCTTTACAAATTAAGCTGTTTTTTTTTTTTTTTCATTTTGATCATTGTGTCACAAAGCCAGGCATATAAACTTGGGAAAGTTTCTTCCTTGGATGTCACATGACATGGTTAAAAAGAGCATCTTAGTGGGTTTAAAAATCTTATTTTCATTGATTTCTTTTAATTTTACTTCATCTTTATTTTCAAATATACTTCTTCCCTGGTCAGTAAGCTATCCCTTTTAACAAAATTTTCAAAAAAGAAAGATGGCAGGGGGAAGGGAAAGTGATTCAGTAAAACCAACTGGTCAGTATATTAATACAAAGTCAGTTTAATCTGTTATATAAAGGTGTGCTTATAGATTTATTTTATTAATGAGGTAGTTCTTTAGGTTCTTATTCAATATGTGTATATTTAGAAAAAGATATAGATATGCTTGCTTATCACCAGAAGGACCCCTTGGGTGATGGAAGAGGATGGATAGAAAGGGATTAGCATTTATAAAATACTTACTGTGTGCCAAGCAACATAGTAAGTGCTTTCCTCTCACAGTTTTCTCCCCCAGAAATCTAATCTCTTTGCTCACTGCCGCCATATAATATTGGTCATTATCAAACTTATAAGTTTGAGAAAACTAAGGGAAACAGAATTTACCTAGTATCACATAGCTAGTAAGTATTTGAGGCTAAATTTAAAATCAAGTTTTCTTGACTCCAGGTCCAGAGCTCTATTTCATGTCCCACTTAGCTAAAAAAGAAAGACTTTGTACCAAAGAAGGCTAGAAAATTAGAATTTCCAAGGGTTGTTAAAAGAATTCTGAGGTTAAAGGCATTGCTGGGGGTTATGAAGTCAAAATTGTATTAGAGGCAGGGCTCTGGTTTCCTTTTTTTTTAAGATTGCCTCTCTATTTTCTGATCCATACGACCTCATCTTAGAAATAACTATCATGTAGATCACAGTATAAACTATTTTGATTATTGGCTTTCTTTTATAAATTCAATATTATTTATATCACTTTGGCTGATTTCTAAAATATTTTGAAAAATGTTTCCCTTGCTTTTGCATAAAGGAGTTCAACTTTATTATCTCATTAACACCGGGAAATAATATAATTCATTACAGAAGGATGAGCAACAGTAGAAATTGTTTAGGCCTTCTTCTCCAGTGTAAAATCATATAAATTTGCCATTCAACTGAGCTGACTCAATTCTTGTATGTCTATGAACACAATTATAAGTGGAATATAAAAACCACAGGTTGAAAACTGAAAAATTCAGCCAAAGAAGTTATTTGTTCATATTTAGCCTTATTCAACTATTAGAGAAAATGTAGAATTACATCTTTTTGTCTCTAGATATAGTCTGTAATATAAAATGAACTAATAAGGTTTGATTCCCTTATAATGCATCCATTTTTCATATATATTTATAAGTAATACCTATATTTAATAATAGCAATATGGAATAAGGTACAGTCACAGAAATGAATTTCCACTTAACTGAAACAAATCTTTTTGTTATTTTTGAAAATTATACGTGTACTGGTTATCATTCTTTTTATATAATACTATTTTGGGGGAAAAGAAATTGTAGAAAATTAATTAGTTCTTTTTTCAAAAAAGGTTTTGCTGATACCTCTTTATATTACTGCTTCATCCTAAGCTTGGTTTTAATTTATCCTGCATTATATCATTTGTTTGTGCCTATTTTTTCATATTTATGTTGTATATTTCATAGCTTAGTACCTGGCACATACTAAACACTTAAATACTTGTTGACAACTATTTTATGATGACTGACAATAAGGATTGTCATTATTATGGAAACAATGCTTGTATGACATTGGGATTAAAATAGGACCAAAAAGATATAGTTGAAAAAAGTGGCTAAACCACCAAATAAATTCAAGCTGAAGGCTAGAGACTTGAAATTATTGGAGATTATTTTGCAAGATATGTCAGGGTAAGTAAGATACCAAAAGAACTTAGATTTGTCATAGATGATATTACAAAACCCAAAAGACAATAAAGAGAGCATTAATAATTAGTGACTCATATCCCAACTTTCTCATATTTATTAAATGTTTATGAGAATGTTCTACATATTTCATAAAGGTTTTCTTAATGAAAATACGAGAATGGAACAGATACAGTTTTTCTAATGATGCTTTTCCATAGCAAAATACATTTTTACAATAGAGTAAAATGATTCAGCATGCCTTCTAGTACACATTTCTATTCTGACATCATTGAAATTGTTGGTCCAATGATATTTGGAGAAGTGTAATATAATTTAAATATTTGATGAAAAAATTAATTTAAAATTCTGGAAAGTAGTTATTGAAACTCTTAATGCCAAAGAAAAAAATAAAGACCATAGAAATTGGAATAATGGACCCCAAAGACACAGAATCCATTTGTTTCTTTTATACTATATTCAGTCTTTCTTTAATAGATCTCCTTGATTAAAGGAAACAGAAGAAAGAAAAAATAATTCAATAAATTCAGAAGAGATTAATCTAAAGAAACCAGAACCAGTTACTGAAAAACAAAAGCCCTTTTTATTGAGGGGTTTCAGGGAAAGGGTGTCCAGACAGGTGATTTCACATTACTGGGGAACTTTCGGGGAAGCAATTTCTTTCCTATCAGTGAAAAGAAACAACTCTAACTGGTAGCTTCAGAAATTTCTTTGGGAAACTCAGAGATTAAGTGGCTTAATCAGGTATATAGAGGCAATTATGAGTCAAACCAAGGTTTGTGTGTTTGAGAGGCAGAGAAGGAAATTGGGAGAAATACAGCCTTACTGTCCCACTCCCTGGAAGTCTTGGGAAACCCCATCTTACTGTATCCAATCAGAAAGTCAAGCTATGATGTGACACCAACAAGGTTCAATTTTCCTTTATAAATCTACCTATGGTGTATGCCATCTTTGTGGAATCATTATTGGATTAGTCCATCACAATGTTCTTACTTGTAGTGTGTCCTTTTCCTGATTCTCCCATCATTCCTCATGATTTTTTTCTCCTTGCTCAAGCTAATTTACTCTTTTAGAGTGCTAAACTCCTGTATGGGTTTTGCCTGCCAGTTAATGGCGTTGTGTGGACAATGATCACCAGAATCAAAGTTTGTAGTCTGAGAGATATCAGAAAAGATCTTTATTCTTTCTCATGAGAAATGGCACAGCCCTTCTCATTCAAACAGTGGTACCCAAGTACTCAAACAGGGAGTGTAGTACTCAGAAACTCACAGATCTGCTTTTTCCTGGTCCTAACCCAATCCCTAACCCTCTGTCTTGCCTAATTATTTGCTGGTACAGCAAGCCATCTTCTTGCTAGTACTAATTAATTATCCAAAACAGTATCAATCCTTCATTACCATAATTATTCAGAGCTAATCAATAACCTATCAGAACACTATATTTTACAAAAATCTCATTTTGAATTTTCTTTCACCAAATTTGGAAGCATCTAATTAAAAGGGACTAATATGATTCCCATTAACACTACCTCATTTTGGAAAAATCATCATTTGTTCAGGAAACAAAGGCTCAGTCTTTTGTAGAGAAAAGAATGTAGCAATGAGAACTTCACTAAAGGTCATTTGTCACATCATACTATTACCTTGTGGTATATTCCCTTTTCTTGGTTAATTGTGAGTTCTTTGGGGAACTTGCCTTTTTTATTGTTAACTGTTAAAACCCCTTTCCTCATTAACTGTATGCTCTCCCAAATCTATTTTACATTTACCATTCCTGGTAAATCTCTTTATTTTTTTCTGTAATCTTTTCTTATAAATGCACTTTTCAGCAAAGAGAAAGCTATTATGAGTTCTTCATGTGAATTGCTAGTAAATTGCATCATTTGGTACCTGAGCTTAACCTTATGATTTGGTATTCATTATACACACAACACATCCATACTCATGCTTAACTGTAGCCTCTTTTGGAAGGATGGTAGGGTAAATCAAAAGGGGAAAATGATGAGCAGCTTGATGGCACAGTGGATAGAGCACTGGCCCTGAAGTCAGGAGAACCTGAATTTAAATCTGGCCTCAGACACTTAATACTTCTTAGATGTGTGGTCCTAGGCAAGTCATGTAACCTCAATTGCCTCAGCCAAAAAAAAAGGAAAAGAGAAAAAAGAATAAAAGTTAAAATAACAGAACAAAAGAATAACCTATAAGAAAACAAAGATACAGTCATGCATATATAATCTATTATAATATAATGTATTGTTACATATTTTGAATCCTACATGTTCTGTTGGGCACATGACAATATTTTGTTTTGGGTTTTTTTCCATTTTCTGACTTTTTCTTTTTTTCATATTTTCTATTTAGTTTCAAATAAGTAAATATATTTTAAAAAATTGAACAATGAAATATGTAATGTTTCAGACAAACATCCATTCTAGAACAAATCATGGACATTGTGATAGAGTGCAATTAGAATAAAAATAGAAAAAATAAAATAGTGCTAAATACAAAATTTTCTATTACATTGAAGTTTCCATACATTCATTATTAGAAGGGTCCTTAGAGAGCTTCTAATCTAATTTACTCATTTTACAATTGAGTAATTTGTGGCCAAGAAAAGAGATTTATACAAATACATAGTTAGCAAGTGGAAGACTTGGCATTCCAATTTATCATCTCTCTGATGGTACATCCAGTGTCCTTTCTGAAATGTTATCCCCAAAGGGAGAGGCAGTTTTTCTGAGTTAATGTGGTTTGTTTTTGATGTTTTAGAAAATAAGAATTATTAATGAGATCAAAGCTGGAATCCTACCTTCTGAAAGTTTTTCCTTCACCACCATCTGGAACATAGTAAGCATATAAATGCTTGTTGAATAATTGGCAAAGCAATTGTAAGCATATGGATCAAAGTCTCATTACCAAACCTTTTAGGAACTTAAGAGGGAACAATTAGTGCCTCCTTATTGCCACCTCTGCTGTGTTCTTCCTCATCATTCCTAGATTCTTTATTGAAATGTATGTCCCCTCCCCTCCCCCAATTAAAGGGATAATCCCTATGTTCAGGTTTAAACCACCTGAGGTTACTAGATAAATGGGTTTCTGTGGCACAACATATCTGTGGCCAGTTATCTCAAGTAAACAACATAAATTGTAGAAAAATCATATTTATATGAAACTGTCACTTTGTGCTGTGATGTGTATGTCCATAAACACAGAGATTCCAATCTTATGAGGCACTGTTATTGGCTTTAAAGGAATACAGCAAGAATGAAGACAAATCACCATTAAAATTGGAGCTGGAGGGCAATAGGCAGCTGGTGGTACAGTGTATAGACCATTGAACCTAGAGTCTGAAAATCCCGAGTTCAAATTCAGCTTCAGGTACTTAGTACTTCTGAGACTATGGGGAAGTTAAACTTTGTATGACAGTTACTTTTTCTCTAAAATGGTGAAAATGATAGTACTTCCTTCTAAGTATTCTTGTAAGAATAAAATGAGGCCATATTTTTAAAGTACTTTTCAAACTTCAGAGTGATATATATATATATGTATATATAAATGTGTGCATATATATGTATATATTTTTTCCTAGCTATTATTGATTCAGAGAATTCCAATAGCATAACCAGAACATTCAGGAGAAAGTCTTCCTAAACCCTTCTACCTATGATCATAGAAGCCAAGAGCTGGAAGGATCGTTTGAGATAATTTACTCGAATCTTCCATTATTTTCAAAATAGGGCTCATATTGGAAAAATGATCAACCCAAGGGCATAAGATAAGTATGTGAGAGGACCAAAAGAACCAAAACCAAAAAAGTAGGTCATCTGATTCATTTATTCACAATTTGATTATCAATATATTTTAACTTTATTTAATTTTTCTCAATTACACATAAAAATTAACATTTTTTAAATTGAGTTGCAAATTCTCTCCAACCCTCTTCTCTCCTCTCCAGGAAGTGGTAAGCAATTTAACATTAATTAATTAATATATATGTAGGCATGTAAAACATTTCCATATGAGACATGTTGCAAAACATTTACACATACCCCAAAAAAGAAAAATACAGAAATTTTTTAAAAGTATGCTTAATCTACATTCAGACTCCATCAGTTATTGTTGTAAAGGGAGATATTTGCTTTCCTCATCAATACATCAGAATTGTATTTGACCATTGTCTTGAGCAGTTACATCCTTGACAATTTCTCGTTGTACAATATTGCTGTTACTGTTTATAATGTTAACTTGGTTCTACTCACTTCAATTTGCATCAGTTAAGTTGCATCAGATAAGACTTTCCAACTTTTTCTGAAAGTATCCTGCTCCCTTTTTAATAACAAAATAAAATAGTAATCTACCACAATCATAAACCACAAATTGTTCTATCATCCCCCACTTAATGGACATACCCTCAATTTCCAATTCTTCCCACAACAAAAAGAGCTACTACAAATATTTTTGTATACACAGGAACTTTTCATTTTATCTCTTTGGAATAATGGTATGGCTGAGTCAAATGTAATATGCAGTTATAGAATCCTTTGGGTATAATTTAAAATGATTCTCTAAAACAATTAGATCAGTTCACAATTCTACCAATAATGTGTTAATATCTTTTTTTTCCCACATTGTCTCTAACTTTAGTCATTTTTCTTTTTAGTCATATCAACCAATCTGTTAGGTGTAAAGTGATAGATAACCTCAGAATTGTTTTAATTTACATTTCTCTGATACCTTTAGAGCATTTTTTCAAGTAAGCTTCTGAAAACATTCCATTCATACTTTTTGACCATTTTCCAATTGGAAAATAATTTATATTCTTATAATTTTGCCTAAGTCATATTGATATTGCAATATACAATATTACATATTGAAAAATGAGTCCTTTATCAGAGAAATTTGCTATAAAAATTTTCCAGCTTTCTACTGTCCTAATCTTGAGAGTATTTGTTTTATTTGTGCAAAGCCTTTTTAATTAAATATAATCAAATTATCCATTTTGCATCCTGTAATGCTCTTTATCTCTTGCTTGCTCATGAATTTATTCTTTTCTCATTCATAGATCTGCCACATAATATTTTCCATACTGCCCTCATTTTGTTGCTATTTTAGTATATAGTGTGAGATGTTATTCTATACCTATTTTCTGTCAAATTGCTTTCTCCTTTTGCCAGCAATTTTTGTGGAAATAGTGAATTCTTATCCCAAAATCTTGGATTCTTGTCTTTATCAAACAATAGATTAGTATAGTCATTTGCTAATTTACTGATGTGTATTGTAGAACTAATCTATTAGTTCTGCCATTTGATCTGCCACTCAATTTCTTAATCAGTAACAGATTGTTTTAATGATTAGCACTTTGTAATACTGTATGAGATCTAGGTCAACACTTTTTTTTAATTGATTCCTGGTATTATTGACTATTCTTCCAAATGAATTTCATCATGATTTTTTTTCTATCTTTATAAAATACTTTGGGTAGCTTATTTGATATGGAAATGAATAAGTGAACTGATGTGGTAAAATTATCATATTTATTGTATTGTCTCAGCCTACCTATAAGCATTTTTAACAGTTTTTCATGCATGTTTTATTTGCGTGAAAAGTATTTTAATTGTATTCATATAGTTCCTGAGTTTGTCTTGACATGTAGACTCACAAATATTTTGTATTATCTACTGTTGTTTAAATTTTTTTTATTTGTATTTATCTTTGTAATTTCTCTTGCTGGACTTTATTGGATAATATATAGAAACAATGATGAATTATATGGATTTATTTTATAACCTTCAACTTTGTTGGAATTATTAATTATTTTAAATAGTTTTTTTATTTACTTCTTCTAAGAATATTATCTTAACACCTACAAAAAATGATCATTTTGTTCCTTCTTTGCCTCTTGTAATTCCACCAATTATTTTTCTTCTCTTATTTTGATATCTACCATTTCTAGTATGAATTTGAATGATGGAGTGGTAATGGGCATCCTGCTTCACCCTTGATTTTGCTGGAAAGTTTTCTAACTTTTGCCCATTACATATAATGATTTTGATTTTATATACACATATATATAATATGTACAATTTATAATTTTAGGGAAAGCTCAACTAATTTTTATAATGATTAGTGTTTTTAATAGGAATGAGGTTTATATTATATCCAAAGCTTTTTCTGTATTGTTACCTGTCAAGAAATTAACCATTGTACCTAAACTTGAACTTCCATTTTAGGGTTCCAGCTATGACCTGACATACTCTCCAGATTAATTTTCATTCTGATACTTAACAATAAGTAAATAATACAACACAATATAAGAGATGATCAGTGGAAAGTGATAAGGGAAGGGGTACATTTGCATGTGGTGGAAGAAGTTGGGTAGCACCAGATTTCTTCATGAAAATATGCCCATGTTCCTTACCTTCAGAGTTGTGGTGGAGTATAGCAGAATGCTGAATCAAGAGAGATTTAATCAGAGCTTCTTGGCTTAATATGAAGTGTTGTGGTGACATAAGCAGGTTTACCTGAGTCTCATTTTCCTTACTTATAAAATGGGAATGTTAATATTTTTACTACCATCATCATATGGTCATTAATAGAAAAACACTTTCAAAGCTATAATGAACTAAATAATTATGTTATAAGCAGAAAATTAACAAGGAAGAAATGCTTTCCTTGGAGTCATTTACATTTACTAAATATAAACACAGTTTTCTTTATAGGTACTTGAAAAACTATTATAAGCAAAATTATTTCAGTGATTATAAGTTTTGATCATGATTTAAATATCTTTCAAGGACTAATAGTAGTCAATAAAATTGCAACTTAGAGATCAGATATTTTATTGACTTCATTCATCATACTATTAAATACATTTATCTGTCTGAAAATTCACTTAAATAGAGCATCAAAGTATTAAGATGCAGTATACACTCATGAAAAGCAATGGAGCATCAAAAAACAACTGTCAGTTAATCTAAATTGTCCAACATGAAATTTGGATCGGCCATGGCTTTCTTTTCAATTGTACCCTGCCAATTTTTGCATGAATGTATTTTGTTAAAAAACAAACCTTTAAAAATTCAGTGTGATCATTTTGTGAATACACTTCTTCATGTTGAATAATATTCCTATACTCAACTGCCTGGTTATTCAGTGGCCAAATCAGGATTAACTGAGTTTCTTTTAAGCAGTCTAGCATTTAAGAAGTTAGTATTCTGTTATAAAAAAAATTTTCAGTAGACATATTTACATTTGAATGAAATTTTTTCTTTTTTATTCCCTAACTTTGTATTGAAAATGTATATATTTGTATATAAATATATATATGTGCATCTACAAATAAATACAATGTAAATATATTATGAAAATGCATTTATATATGTCATGTAACAGAGACTATCTTAATTCTCCATTCTTGAAGCATTTATTAAGATGTTATAAGAACATTTTGAGAAATTTTGTATCAGAAATTCTTACATTGTGCCTAAGGTTAGTTTCCTTTGTTCTGCCAAGATTCTTTGATTCTATGACAATGTAATCAAGGGCTGCTTTGCTAAAGAGTTTTGAATGTATTTGTAGCACTTTTCTCCTAATCCATTACCAGCATACTATATGGTACCAGCCATTTCTCTCTTTCATACATCAGGTTATAGAGACATTGCTGAAAATTGAACTGCCTTTTGTGAACAAATACTTGACACTTAATCTGGAAAAGTTGCCATTTATAAATCTTTTGTTTCACCCAGAAGGCTGTTTACTTGGATAGTTTTGCAATGATAGCTGTATTTCATTGTCTATGCTATTTTCACTGGCTATTATTTTTTTTTTTTTAAATAGTCTATTAGATCTTGGATCTATTCCATTAAATTTCATCTTCATAATTATAATTGTACATTGAAACACACTTTAGCATGTTCCAATATTGTTGAGACATGATTTGGGATTATCCATATAAAGACTATATATTATATACAAGTATATATATATATATATATATATACATATATATATATATGTATAAGGATATATTCACACATCATTTTTATTTGCTTCTGTCTATAAAACCTTATACCCCATAGTAAAGTTGTAAAATGTTGATAGTATGGCCACAGACATATGGGACCACCATATGTCAGTACTTTCTTGACATGAGAAATGCAATTTTAGAATATATCTGTTTCAATTTTAAAGGGAATATCACATCAGATTTTATGTTTGTTTACCTTTACCACAATTCTTTAGTCAGGGACAACCAAAAGACAAACAGATCATCGTTGCCCAAAAGTTGACAGAACACTAGGAGGTTAGGAAGTTAATTTTTCTTCCTCTGAAAATTAATAAACTGAGGCAAAGTTGTATTCTTTTCTCACATGAGAGAATCAATTTCCCCTTAAACTCATCCCTTTGGGGTTACAATGGTTTCCCCAAAATAAAACAAAGATGGTGAGGAGGTTGTAAATGACAGTCATGATATATTAACATATATATATATTAAAAAATTGAGATTAATTCTCTCTATTTGCCCAGATTTTGAATAGCGTGGGAGTTTTAAGGTATTGTTTTTCTAGTGTGAGTCCTTTAGTTCTTCTATGGAATCTGGTAGTGGCTGTAATTGCTGGAGGCTCACCATAGCAATGAGTTCCTGAGCTCAAGTGATCCAATCTTAACCTTCACCTCTCTAGTAGTAGATTATAAAGCACTTTGATATTCTACAAAGCACTTAATTATTTCAGAATAATTCTGTGATGTAGCTGCTATCCTTATATCCATTTTACAGTTGAGGAAACAAATTAAGAGTGGAATACAACTAGTAAGGGTAGATTTGTTCCCGAATCCAATTCTGTCACTTTATCCCCAATAACATGGAGCTGCATAAGGCTGTGGTCATCATGAATTTTTCAAATACTTATGGTATAGGACTCTCCCATCAAAGAGCTCTTCTTCCATTTGCTATGTTTTAGTGATCCCTGCTGCAGTGAGCAGGGTATAATGGTATTATGTGGTAGAATCGCTCAGTGTCTAAAATCCAGATAACTCTCTGATTAGTACAAAGGCAAACTCCAAATCTAACATATCTCGGACATGGTTCAGATGTTAAGATTCAAAGTTCCTCATTTACTGTCTTTGGCGGTTTGGCAGAAATTGTAGTTCTCATTTTATTTTTTGTCTCATCTTCCAAATAATCAATTATTTTTTTAAGCCTATAACAATTTCTCCATTTTTGAATATATCCCTACTTTCTCTGAAACTAAAAATAAATTATATTATCAAGGTCATTTTCCTTTTCAATGTCAATTTGATTCAGAGGAAAAATATATATACATGAGTAACTATTTCAGTTATTCAATGACCTACATACATATTCATGAATATAGTAAAGTTATGCTCAAAAATAGGCTATGTATCATGTTTACAACTAATGAAATAACTCCCAACCATCTTTGACACCATCTACCCCTTTTTTTTCCTGAAAGTCCATTTTTCTTTTGTACCTATAACCCCACATTCTCATCATTTACTTATCTCTTTTATCATTTCTTCTCTATGCTCTTTGCTAGATTTCTATTCTCCTACTGGTCCCAATATGTAGCTGTTCCTCTAATTTGTCTTATACTCACCTCCTTATGTGTGCTCTCATTTTTAGAATTGTTATACTCCAGTAGTTATTGGCATTAACTATATTAAGTTAATTTCCAAATATATTGATTCTAACCTGAACTTCCCAACAGAAAGGTTTTTTTTCCCTTTCCTTAAATTTGCCAATCTCTCTGTATACTTGTATTTGAACTGATTTTGAATGAATATATGGAAATTCTTTTTGTTCTTCATTTAATAAAATAAATCATACAAAGAAAAAATTGCCCAGTGTCTAGGAATTTTTGATAATGTAAATTCATCTGTAATCATAACTGATATCATAGTCCATATGGTAGTTCCAAGTGTTCAAACCATTGTAAATCTTAAAACTGTGACATAAACTACAATACTTTTTTTTTCCCTCTGTAGTTACACAGAATAGAGGCCACCTTATCTTATATTCAAATAGTAGCTAGGGTGTTGAAAAAATCTGTTCGTTGATACACATGATCCACCTACATCTCTTCCCAAAATTCTCATGCCCACCATGAAATTTTCAATATGGAATATAATGCTAGTGTTGTTTTGATAGTTCTTGGTTATACTTTTTTCTTTAAATCATGAAATAGATGGTAAAATTATACTAATAATGCTAAATGCACTTATCAAGTCACATATAACTTTTAAGCTCCGGAGAGTGACTATAATACCTCCTATTACACCTGGCTACCTTTTTCCTTTTATGCAGTGACCCAGAGTTAATGGGTTTTTTCATTTATCAGAGGAAATGGTCCCCAGATGTTCTACTGTCTCTAACCTCTTCTTCTAGATTGTGAAGGTGAAAAGGGAAGAAGGTTGGGATAGTACAAGAATTCACAAAGACCAAACAGGAACATATGCAGCTGACTGGGTACAGATGTAAAGTGCCTTGTCAACTAGTTTGTAGCACTTATAAACCTTAAAAATAAGTCCTCTGCATTGTGTACACTTTAAAGTTCAACTTAGTTATAGATAGTAAGTCCCAGGCAAAAGATTTTAGTGTCATAAACTACAATTGGATGTAAGAAGTTGAATGATGTATTCTTAAGTTCACTACAAAAATAGTGATGGTTATTACAACAGAATTCTAAGCCACTATTTAGCTAGATTAAAATGATATAAAGGAAAGAATTCTGGCTCCATCTACCAGGAACTCCAGACATATTCTTTTTGTTGTTGTTGATTCTATTTTATGATGCAACTTTGAGCAAGACACTCTGCAAAATGGCAGGATTGCATTAAATAGCCCCTAAATTATTTTCTGAATCTAGTAACAATATTATGAGTGGTAGATGGTTATTTTTATCTTCATTTTCTAAATGGGGAAACTAAAGCACAGGGAGTTTAAGTGAATCTCTTATTTATAACAATAGCTTACATTTCTAAAGCATTGTAATGTTGATAAGCTATCACAGGACTCTGAGGAGGAAAATGTATTCTAATCATCTTTTTATCATTGGAAAATATGATCCTGAGCAACTCACTTAATGTCATTCTCTATGATCTTCAATTATTAAGAAGTTGTCTGAGCTGAGATGTGAGCTCAGGGGTCTCTTGCCATCAGATCTAATAGTATTTCCAGGATAATAAGGTTTCAAGATGTCAATAACTGCTTTCTCCTATAAATTTGGGCACATCCTATCCTGGTACAGATCTTGTTAGTTAATACCAGTATTTCTGAAGATTCAAGTTTTTTTGTTTTTCCCCCTGCTAGATAGATGGATAAATGAATACATGGCTACAGGGATGGGAGAGTGGATGAATGATTAGATAAAGATGCATTTATTAAATGTTATGTGCCAGACACTGTGCTAAAGCAACAAGGGTATAAAAAAAGACAATGACTATCCTCAAGGAGTTTACATTCTGAGCAAAATTTATTATTTAGTAATGAGTAATACTCAATAATTCTGTCCCTCATTTTGTCAAAATTTATTTTGTCAAACCCCTTTTCTCAGTCCAGATTAAAAAAAAAATAAGTCTTTCATTATGAATTAAAGACATGGGTGAATAATGTAATGATTTCTGGAATGTTTGCTAGCTAGCAAGTTTAAAAGTGGGACCATGGCTTTATTTATAGATAAGGAAAGAATCCTTTTGGGCTAGACCCTTGCTTTTTCTTATCAAAGTTAGGAGTGCCTTGCTATCTAAGCAGAAAACTAAGGAAAGGGAGGTGTGGATTGAGGAAGCTTTAATTTTTTAGCCCATTATTAGAAGAAGCTGAGTCTCATAAAACAATGATTATTCCTCAGGGATCAGAGAAGGCTTAAACAGCTATACATGAAAAACAGCCAAATATCACTGTTGCATCCAAGCATAAAGCTTTCCTACAACCCAACTTTCTGTTCCCTTTGGCTTTCTCAATTTCAGTCCCTTCTGGATCAAAGATCCATTGAGGAAGAAACAGTCTGACCCATTTATTAATAATTATGTGTGTCACTGCCGATATTTTATTATCATGTTTGGAAATCTGACCTCAGTTTCCATAAGTGTTATTTTTAATCACCATAATTCTAATGGAGGAAAGGCAACATCTCAAAGGGAGCTGGGTAGTGTGTGAATGGATTAGGTAGTAGGGTGTGGTTCAAAGTAGCAAAGTCCAGAGAGTCAATGCAATTAAGAGGAAGGGGAAAATAGATGCTCTGAGATCTTTAGGGACTAGTGGTTTCTGGGAATTCAATAATAAGATGAAAAGCAGAAGGATGATGCATCACCGGAAAGAGAAGGAAATTGCAGTGCAGGTAGCAGAGTCCAGAGGCCCAGGCTAAAAGCAAAGGTGTTAGAGAATGGTATATGATAAATTTAGAAAAATCCAGTATTTGGACAAAAACTGGACATCGGAATATGTGATCCGCTGTGTTAAGGGTCCCACCCATTCCCTATTTTATTTGATCCATGAGACTTGCTTTATTGCTTCAAAAGTGATTTCAAAATATGTAAGAACAAATACAAATTTGCAAATCAGATTTAAATAATCATACCAATACAGCAAAGTTTGTTTTATCCATCTATTCAAAACAGCCCAATGACTTCCTTAAATTGATAAGTAAAATTTTAAAACTGAACAAAAAGCTAATTCTTTTCTC
Source organism: Myrmecobius fasciatus (assembly GCA_023553655.1). Lineage (NCBI taxonomy): Eukaryota > Metazoa > Chordata > Mammalia > Dasyuromorphia > Myrmecobiidae > Myrmecobius > Myrmecobius fasciatus. Next base: position 34,187 of record JAJPUD010004571.1, on the reverse strand, counting down.
TTCTCTCTTAGAAATATTTTACATATAATTTAAATTAATTCTCCTCAATCACACATAAACACTTTCAACATTTTTAATTTAGTTACAAATTCTTTCCCACGCTTCTCTTCCCCCTCTTTTAGAAGGCAAGCAATTTGGTCTAAATTATACAGTGCAGTCATGCAAAATATTTCCGTGTCAAATATATTGCAAAGGAAAACACAGATCAAAATGAAAATTATAAAGAGAGGATTAAACCAAAGGAAATGCTTCAAGCAGCATATATTACATTCCCCAATTCATGCCCTCAATTTAAAATTCTTTGCCCCACAAAAAGAACTTCCAGGAATATTTTTAATTTCTATGAATTTTTTTTCTTTAATCTTTTTTGGAATACTGTCCTAGAAATGGTATTGCTGGGCTAAAGGGTATAAAGTTTTTATAATTGTTTGGGTATGGTTATTAATTGGTCTCCAGAATGGTTGGATCAATTCACTACTCCACCAACAGTACATTAGTGTCCTAATTTTTCCACATTCCCTCCAATACTTGTTATTTTCCTTTTGTCATATTAGAAAGTCCAATAAGTGCAAGTTGGTTTCTGAGTTGTTTAATTTGCATTTCTTTAATCAATAGTAATTTAGAACTTTTTTTTTCAGATGACTGTCCATAGCAAAAAGCTAGTGCTTTTCAACAAGTTAATTTATAGCCAAAGGGGTTCCCAAACAACTGAAGTGTACAAAATCCTCTTTCAGAGAGAATATCATATGACCACTTTGATATCAAAAACTATCATAAAATGTTGGCTTGGAATATCTGAAAGATCACCAGCAATGCCATCCATTTCAAAGTGGATTTGTCAGATTAGATTTTCTTCAGAAACTGAAAATAAGCTTCAAAGCTTTTATGTTATGCCAAGAAAAAAAAAAAAAAAGGTCTTAAATTCCTCTACTTTTGGGTTAGTAGTTTCCTGAAATGTAAGATCCCTTCAGTTCTGTCTTCAGTTTATTTACTCTTGAGTTAACTGGAATCATTTAAAGCTTCAGTCACTTGTTCTGAACACACAAGTTTTCTTATTTCAACAATATCTGATACATGTTTGGCCTATGTACATGTAGTAATGGCATGTTATAAACTTGCTTTTAGTTCATTCAATTAGTACTTATTTAGACCCTACTATGTGTTAGACATTGTGCTAAGCACTGAGTATCCTAAGAGTATCAAAGAGATCACACTTTAAATTAGGAAAAAAAATGCATGTTTAATATATATATATATATATATTTAAATTAGGAAAAGCATGCATGTTTAATATATATATGCATGCATACATATATATATATATATGTATATTCTTTCCTATGTTTGAAAAAATGGGTGCTTAGAATATATTTCTAAGAGTGTCATGTGATAAAATGTTTACATCAGTAAAATTATTTGACACCTACCCACCTTAGGTAGCATACATCATTGTGAGGAAAAGAGAAACACATTAAAAGGAAGAACACATTAGAAAATGTCCAAGTCCATGAGCTATTGTTTGGGATGAGTCTTGTCACCGATATATTGGAACTCAAATATAAGTCATAGTATCAGAGAGCTAGATATGTGATCATGACAGTTTATGTGAATTGCCAGTGATCTGGTCATGTGTTGGTTGAAGGCAGGACTTAAAAAAAATGGTTGTCTTGACTTTAATGTTATTCTTCTATCTACTGCCTCAAGCTTATAAAAATTAATCTCAGCAAATAACAGCAAACTGTACAAGATCTAAATTCTAATTTAAAGGAATAAATAGTCATTGTGTTAGCTTATGATAACTTATGGTAGAACTCTGGAATCAGACCAAAAAGTTACACACTTACAGGAATGGATATGTTCCTCACCTGGGAGGTACTTATAGCAACAAAATCAAGGTCTAGGGGAAAAAAAATCAAAGTATCTATTTTCATTCCTATAAATATATGTATATGTATATTTTCAAAGTTACAGGCATATTGCCTCTATTCATTTTAGATTACATTTCAAAGAAGTTAAATCAGGATTCATATTTATTACTTGTAAGTTGGCAAAGAGCATTACTTTCTGAATTTCATACTTTTCTTTGAGCTTGAGATCAATTATAACAATTTTATATAAAATTTTAACTCAATTTTTTGGTTTTCTTTCCAGTTTAATGAAAATTCCAATGAAAAGTTCAAATGAATTTTTGATTGTTATACATATTTTTATACAATCTATGTAAATCAAATTTATGGAGTAGAGGTCATTTTAATTTGTTAAAGCTGAGTTGTGTGAAGAGGTGACACTACATAAAATAACTCAGGGCACTAAAATGCATCAATTTTATAAGAAAGAAAATATCATTCATCTAAGGATAAGCAATCACTAATTTTTTACACATTGTTTCCCACTCCCCTATCCTCAGAAGGACAGCAAAGAGAAAACAATTAAAGAAAGTATAAATTTCCAAGTCATTACGTGTCACAAATAGTATACTTCATTCAAGCACTTTCCATACAAGCCAGTCACCTTCCCCGCATTATATCTATAGATCCCCTTTATATCATCTATAGAATCTATAGAATGTGCTTGTTACTTTGATGAGGCACATGAATTAGCCAAAATTTTATATCCAATTCAACTTTAAGATAGTGTTGAATTCATTATTTCATCACAATTGTAACTTTATTAGATGCCTCCCCTTGTTTTTTCCCCTACTTACTTGATATTCCTTTCAGTTGCCTAATTAGAATGCAAAAGTATGACTCTTGAACTTTCTGTGCAGGTTCTAAGATTACAGGTACTTAATGTCAATGGGCCTATTTACAAAACTCCTTTTCCCCAAAAGATCCTCAACCCCCAAACTCGGATTAAATTGCTATATTCTAAAAGATTAATAGAAGTGCCTTTTATAATTAATTATATTATTAGCATATAACTTATTGACTGTACACATTTCAAAAGACTATGCTCATAACATCCTTCAATTGAAAACATTAATTCCATATAGATTTACATGACCAAGTCATGAATGTCATTGAGTCTTTAACATTTCCCAAAAAAATCTATTAAATCTAACATGTTTTCTTGGCAAGTTTCATGAAATGTTAAAATACCAAATGCCAAAAATGGAGGAATCTACATCCTTCTTTTTGAAACAATATGCTACTGCTCATTTTCTTAGTGAAGAAAAAATCACCAAATACTTTTACAATATATATTCTGTTAGATATTTTAATATTAATCAAAAATCATGGCAAGCAAAACTTAATTTAGAGGAGGGGTGGCAGTTAGCTGTGTATCTCTACAGAGAGACAGAGAGAGAAGGACAGAGGGACAGGGAGAGAGAGGGATGCACACACACAAAGACTTTTAAGAAACCATAGGTAATTTAAGTTTAGAAAATGGTATTTTAATATATGTTATCATACTATCTGGGGCAAATCCTTCTCAGTTTTAGATTTTTACTAGCTGTTTAATCCTGGACAGATCACTTGGGCAGCTCTTTTCAGAGGTGGCCCTAAAGACACAGACTTTAGGGATTAGGTACTTTGTAAGAGGAATCTGTCATCAAAGTTGGTGGGAAGCACCAATAGGTTAAATCTGACAGACTTAAGCAAGGAAGAGACATTTCCATAATATTAAACTATTTCCCATATTTTCAGACGTCATGCAAGGCTATATACTCTTCTTACAATAAATTCTGATGCAGCAGCAGAATGGAATCGAGAAATAGTTATTTATCGAAATTGCACATGAAAACGTGCATGAGTAACAAGTATCCTTTCAATGAGCACCTTGTAGTTATTTGCAGATGGATGTGGAGTTTGCTTCACCTCCTCTCCATGTGATTAATCTGTGTGACCATGCCTTTTCTTTAAAACTTTGCAGTTTTCGCAGTGAAAGGCCTTTGGGATTTGATTTTCAAAGGTATTTCTTAATTAGATAATTGAGAGAAAATCAAAAGGTCCATCATTTCTTTGGAGTAGATAGAAATAAACTTATTGAACAAATATATGGTGACTCTTTGTATTCTGACTAACTCAGGGCGGTATTTTTTCCAGAGATTGAATTCAGTGCCCATAGAGATATTAAGTTACTTCTAGTATCACTTTATAGGTGAGGACATTAAGGGACAAAAAGAGATTTTATTTTAGCTAGATTTCTTTACCTATATTCTCCAGAAAAATTAAATCAGTCAAGCTAAACCAAATTATTTGCAAAATTATTAATTAATCAAGTAATTTCTTTGTTATCCATTTTTATTAAGCCAAATTATATTAATTATTATTATTAATAACTTATTATGTGTCAGGCATTTTGTGATCCATTGCATATGCAGCAAGAAAAGTAAAAAGTAGTTCTCTACTCAAGGATCTTATAATATCATTGTGAAAATCTGCAATAAGTTAGGAGCTAAACTAAAAAATTTACCATCTCATTAAGTGATGATAAGCTCCCAAATTCCATCTCATCTAGAATTTCACAGAAGATTGACATCTTTAAAGGGGGGCAGCTTCTTGACAAGATATAATCTGGGTTATTTATCAGTGCAACTCATAATACATCAAGAAGCACAGTGTTGCCTAAATTTTAACAGAGAGAATGAAAAGACTCGGTTGTGCATTATTGATTATCCTTTCTGTGAAGATACCTGGCTGTTCTGTACATTAGAAAGTGGGTAGTGTGATCTTATGACCTCTCTGAATGTAAAAGGATCCTTCTGGCATAAACATGCATCTCCCCTGTCTATAAAGGAGCCTGGCTTGAAAAGCCTGAAAATGAATAGCTCATAGAAATGTATAACTCTCGACTTGATGACTAAATTAATCTACTTCTGAGTAGGAGTAATATAATTCCTTTGGGGTGAGAGAGTGCTTATTTCTGAAGATAGTTGCATTTATTCTTTTTCAGTCTGTTCCTTTTAATGTCAGAGAAGCATATCATATAAACAGGTAGCAACTTTTCTGAGACGTGCATGGCTTTATAAACTCCCTTTGCTATATATGAATGGTTTCTAATTTATTGTGTTATTCTCTACTCTTTAATGGGAAAGAAAATTATTAATTATCAGCAAAGATTTTTGTAAAACTTTGATATCACATTCACATGATTCAAGCTCTCATTATCATGGCTATCCAGCTTATGATATTGGGAGAATTTTCATTTTATGTAGAATTTAGTTGAGATGTAGAATTTAACTAAGTGACACAATGGCTAGAGAACCAGACTGGAATTCAGGGAAACTTTAGTTCTCATCTTCCTGAGTTCAAATCTGGACTAAGGCACTTCCTAGCTTGGTGACTTTGAGCAAGTCACTTAACCCTGTAAGCCTAAATTTCCTTATCTGTAAAATGAGCTGAAGAAGGAAATAGCAAACCGTGTCATTTTCTTTGACAAGAAATCCTTAAAATGGATCACAAAGTGTGATACGCAACTGAAAATAGGTGAATGACAATGATAAAATTTAATTCTAGTCAGCCTATTTACAGAATTTTGATCTGGGTTTCTGGTATTAGCTTGTAATGGAAAATGTAGGAAGTTATGTATATTTTGGGTTATGCTTCTGGGTAATGGTGTAAGTAGACTATGTGGCATTTTCTGTTCATTCTTTCAGTAAACCAATATTTAATAAGTGACTATTGCATCCTGGATAAGGGGAAAAATACAAAGAAAAATAGAACCTGATCTTCCCTTTCCATCAAATTTAAACATCAAATTAAATAAATTAAAATAATATTATTTAAAATATGTAAGTGCATTTGCAAAGGCACAAATGTGGAAAATGTAGAAAATTACATGTATTTCGGGTGAGTATAATAGTGGGACACATTTCTGGAAAATTGTGTAAGATCTACTGCCACTTATGTCAGTATTCTATGTTGCATTTTATGCTCATCCTTTCAATACATCAGTATTTAATGAGTGACTACTGTGTCCTAGATAAGAGGAAAAATAAAAGAAAAATAGGTCTTGATCTTTCCTTTCCATCAAGGGTTTTAAAAATCAAATTAAACAAATTAAAATAATATTATTTTAAATATGTAAGTGCATTTGCAAAAAATAAATGTAATATGAGTTCTTGGGGAATATCTCATTTTAGAGGTAGGTAAGGAGACACTTAAGTGGAATATTTCTCTGTTCCTACACTTTTTCTCAGATGTATTTCCCATAGCAGTTTGGGATTTCTACCTTTCCCTGGCAATTTGACTTTTTCTTAATGTCCACAGTCTTTCTTGCCCTGAAAACATACCTGCATTTTGTGCATGTACCAAGCTAGCTATTGAGGCCAAGACCACCACCTTGATCACCATTTCCTTCAGATCTTGATGGAGACAGTCCAAGATCCTGAGATAAAGAGCCTTGGATATAGCATTGCTTGCTTCCCAAACTGACAAACTTGTTTCCAGACCAACTTCTGTAGCCATCTCTGAAAAGCAAATCATTAGAGATCATGGGCCCACCTTCCTCACCATCACCAACACAGAGCTATTGTTCAATTGTCACTAATAAGTGGATAGGCTTAGAAGGGGGCCTGATAGTGTCAGCATCCTCAGATCAATATTGTTACATTTAGACCAGACCACATAATCTTCACCAAAGAAATAACTCCTGGGAGTATGAGGTTAGTCACTCCAACTGCCAAGGAACTACCACCCACATAAGAGACAAGAGGACCCAGTTGAAGGACTGGGACTCTGGGTGAGAGATACGAAGCAGCATGTACTGAACAGGACAGGTCACCATTACCCCCTGAAACACTGTAACTCCTACTGCAACTCATACTCTGATGATGATAAGCAAAGACCCTGAACCTAAGAACTTTGGATATAGCCACGTCCTCAACCCCAGGATCTTCAATCCTCATCTTTGGATAAAATTACCATCGAAATGTAGCCTTGAAACTGCCCCTGTAGATGTTATACAGCTATTGAAGACTCAAAAAAAAGCAAGTATTCACCACTAATGCCTTTGGTACTGTCAGGAGGTTCAATATCAGAAAATTATAGGATGTTGTCAGTACAAAAGACATTAAAAAAGAGCCATTGAAATCTGCTTTATCGCTGTACACTAAGACCTCTGAACCCTTCCATTTGAGTTGAACTTGAAACCATTCATATATGTTGTCCTTTACCATTTTAAATGGATCTCATTCACAAGAGAGATTACTTTCTTTTTTCCATTTGTATCCAACCCCAATGTTTAGCCCTGTACTTTATACAGAATAAGAGCTTAAAAAAAAATTACTCGATTTACATAGAAGCCTGTTTTAATTAATGAGATCTTATAAAATATCTACATGTCCTCTCCCTTCCTGCCTTGTAAATATGGGATGTTTGAAAAGATCCTCTTCAAAAATAATGCATTTTATATGTTTTGACTAACAGGACTTGTATGGAACGAAGTGAGTAAACAAAGTGTGGACACATCAAGATATGCTACAAGGGGTTAGGAGTAATAATAATGATTAGCATTTATATGGCACTTTGAAGTTTCCAAAGCTCTTTAAATATGTTCTCATTTGATCCTTCTAACAGCCCGGTGAGACAAGTTGTTACTTGCCAAGGGTGAGAACATTAACATGAATCTGAGGCAGGATTTTAAATCAGTTCTTTCTGATGCTTAACTCAGTTCTTTAAACCTGGAGCCACCTAACTGCTATGCAATTTGCCCTAGAGGTCCTGGCCCTCCCTATGCATGATGAGATGGCCTTTACCAGGTCATTTTTAGACATATAAAAGGGAAAGAGTCATTGTTTTTTCCTCTAATATCTCCTTATCATGTTCCCCTAGGGAAAAAAAAATTCTTATGAAAGGAATTTCAACTCTAGAACCAACTGATATGAATGTTAATTATGGAATAGGGTGAAATAGGAAGTTATGTCAACAATTATCCATTTATATCTATTAATCTATAGATCTATTTATCTTTATCTACTAGAGAGATATAGATAAAATAACTGACTGAATCAACCTTGTAAGAAATAAGTCTAGATTAATGTGTCATTCAAATTTATAAAATTACAATAATAATAAGACAATCTACCTATTTAAAAAAAATCTATCTTTTGGGATATGATAAAAACTGTTTGACTTGAATGTCAAGTGTCCAGACGGAAAAGAAACAAGATTAATAATAACAGATTTTCATTGCCCAATGTTTTGCTAGTGAACAATGAATCATCAAGTTGACTGGGAAATAGAAATAGTTTAAATCACACCCTATTTTTTTTTATATAAATGATTAGGAGATTTATGTTTTTACTTTTCCAATGAGTATGTTGTTAATAACAGGGGGATATTATATGTTGACTTACAAAAAGTAAATATGAATCCCCATAATAAATACAAGTAGAATAAGAAACATATAAGAAATTTGAGCCTTTTGACAGTTTTTACCAGAATTCCAGTTTCATTTTTGACTAGGAATATGGTAAAACTATGCAAAAGTTCCAAAATGTCACTGAAGAACATGAGGGAGAGAAAGATTATTAGAAATTTTATCAAATCTGATCCTAGGTGACATATAACCTAATTTGATGTCCTATAAGGAGTTCATACAATTTAGGTGAGTAAGGGGTAGGAAAGTGCCCTGCCTTTGGGATTTTCAATTCATAAAACTGAATGAATTTTTGACTTACTAAATTTACCTATCAAACTGATGTTCTTATTAAAGTGATGAAAAAATCCTGAAAATAAGGAATATTTAAGAAGTGAAATTATAGTATTACAACAAAACATTTATTCCTACATTACTTAATTTCAACATAAAGTCAACAGATTGCCCTACGGGAAAAAAACAATTTATAAAATTCTCCTGAAAGAAGGTTAAGCTCTAGAACCAACGGATATTAGGGCTAATTAAGGAATTGGATGAAACAGGTAGAATTCCATGAAATGTAGTAGAAATTTGAAGTAAAAATGGCATAAGTACATATATATTATACCTGGGTCATTTATGTCACCATATACTTTATTTTTCCACATTTAAAAAAATCAGATAATTATTCTTATTAAAATATGTACTGAAAAGGTGAATTTTTTGTTTTACTTCTTAATTTTAAGTAATTTCTTTGTTTTTTACTTTGTTGAATTGAATTAATTAGATCTGAAGAAAATAAGAAAATATTATCTATTTGCATTAGTATTGAAATCTAAGTCTGAGTTTTTAAAAAGGTAATTAATTGTTATAATCTAAATATGCAGTTCCTTCACAGATATATGAATACTGAATAGATTAAGAAATGAAAATTTGCAATTAAATGTTTTTTGCTAAAAATTTTAATGATGTGTATTCAAACTATAATTAAAATAACAAGGTGTATTTAAATTGTGGGCAGCTGAAAATATGCAAATATTAAGCAAAGTAGTTGAAATAGCTATCCATGATAATTCATGATACTATTCCATTTAATTATGCCAAAAGTTATACTATTTATGCATAGACTTTTATGAAAATGTATAGATTACAGGAAGTCACATGTGAATGAACAAAAAAAAGATTTAGTTTACAGTATATTATAGAATTGATAACCACAATAATGAAAAATGGATCTCATATTTGTTAAGCAGAAATGGACATATTTATTTTACTCAACATCCAGAGGTCATAAGATTTAGTAACTTTTAAAATTATAAGTCTTATTCACCTATATTTATTCCATATAGGTAAATGGCCACTGGTAAATGATGTAAAAATACAATGAATGTCTTTAAAAGACCACTAGGTATGCTAGTTTTGGACAGAGAGATCCAGTTCCTTTTGGTCATGGATGGATTAACTGGAGATAGGATTTTTGCTCTTTAGAATGGATTTCAAAACTCTGAACTAAATGGCTTAAATGCCTTTTTTCATTTTTCGGGTGGGTTTGCAATGCTTGAAAATGAGGAGTGATTTTCAGATTTTGAATTATTAAAATCATTTTTAGAAAGAAATGTGATGGATAAAGATTGAATACTTTATATTCTGAGGTTTCCCACTACAGAATCTAGGAATCATTGAGAATGAAATTAAGTTTTCTACTACTGTAGTTATTCACTCCTTGGCTATCTCTTTACCTAAAGTATTCTAGGATGCTTTTTATTTGAACTTCCAACTTCCCCCCCTTCCTACTTCTCACCCTTTTTTCCCCTTGAGAAAAAAGAAATTAGAAGGCAGAACTGATAGATCATAGGATTTGGCACAATTGAGTTCAGAATACCTGACAGTCTTACTAATTGTGAGATCCTCACTAACTCATCTAACTTCTCTGTGCCTCATTTTACTTATCTGCAAAAATTTGGACAATAATAGCATTTTACAATTTTTTTTAAATATGATGAGTAAATTAGTGTGAGTTTCTTTATATGTGCAAAATCATTATTATGTGACTTTTTCTTCAAACCAGACATTAATTGTGAATGAAATCATGATATGTGACTCAATGCTTGATGTACTATGAATATTTTTTCCCTTAAGTGTTCCTATAGTGCTTTTCAAAGTAAAAACCCTGGCCACCATGGCCAGATGAAATATTTGAAAACTTCTGGAGCAGACATGGGGCCAGCTAGTGGGCCAGGTCTTATTCCTCTAGTCTAGTCTAGGCTCATTCCAAACCTTTCTAAGAAAGATGGGGACACAGTAGGAAAGAGTGGGGAGCTACTTAAACAACCATGCTAAAGATTATAGGACCAGCACCAACTAATTCCTCACTTTTAAATTTGTTCATTTTTGTCTCTGTTTTTGAAAATGAGATCTAAGTTGGTAATAAGATTAAAATAAAATGAAAATTGTCTTGATATTGCCCCAGGTGTTTTTTTTTTAAAAACCACTAATGCTTAATGGGAGGGAGGGTTCCTGCATTTGCTTCCAGAATACTTATACCTCCTTCAGTCACTATCTTTGCATGTCTGTTCCTGGGTTTTAAATTTCACAAAGTAAAATGAACATGTTTTATATCAACCACAATTGTTTATGATATGATAATCAGGATTAAAACAACAATAATAACAAAGACAGCATCAGAGATAAAAAAAGAAAGGATTAATGATCCTGCAAACAGGGTAAAGTAGAATTAGAGGAGTAATTTGTACTCTATTTCTGCCAAGGTCATTGTAGAAATAAGCATCCCTTTGTCATAAATATGCTCTGTATATATCTTGAATATACCTACTTATTTATATGACATTTTCCCTAATAGGAAGTGAGCTCTTTGACAATGGAGAATATTTTCTATATTCATGTCTCCAAAAATTTAGCACAGAGCCAAGCATATTCAATAAAGGGTTAATAAATGTTTGAGTGACAAGGGAGTTGAGGGACAGGGTCAATCTATGTTTAGGTGAGAATTTTAAAGCTAACTTCCTCTCACTTTTCAAGTATATTGCCCCATACTACAATTCTCAAACCAAAACTCTTTCCAAACTTCTCGGAAACTTTCAGGTTTCCCTCCAGATTGAGTCAACCCTTCATAATCTCAGTAGGAAAAATAATCCTGATGCTTCTAAAAATAAAAATTAAGAAAAGGAAATTAGGAAAAGCTATGTACAAACAAGAAATATAAAGGAAGAATTATAGAAAAGTTTAGATGTCTTCTAGTCTTAGCTTAGAAAGCTAAGTCAACCAAAGTGAAATCAATTTAGCAATACTTATTAAGGGTCTTCTTGATGCCATGCATAGGGATGGATAAACTCTGCATATACAAAGAATGATCTGTGTCATCAAGAATCTCATAATATATAGGGGAAAAAATAAGTAAACAACTCTTATGGGAGAAACATCTTTTTTGATTTCATGTAATAGGTAGCTGTTACTGAAATAGTTCTACCACAACTCAGAAATTAGAGGTAAAAACCAAGGATTTCCTATCCTTGAATACAAGGTCAGGAGGTGACAAAAATAATCTGTACAATGATCGGTTGTAGTCTTCAATGAGGTCTAATTCTTGCTATCCCATTTGTGGTTTTGTACAATGATTATGATTTTTTTTAATTTTCATAATATATGCATAGATAGTTTTCACCATTCATCCTTGTGTTCCAATTTTTTTCTCCCTCCTTTCCCCCACCCCCTGCCAACTAATCAATTATATGGCAAGTAATCAATATATTTAAACATGTATAGTTCTACATATGTCCGTATTTATCACTCCACACAAGAAAAATCAGACCAAGAAGGAAAGAAAATGAAAAAGAAAGCAAAAAGCAAACAAAAAATGTGAAAATAATATTTTGTGATCCATACTCAATCCTCATAGTCCTCTTTTAGAGCAAATGGCTGTCTCCCTCACAAGTCTATTGGAATTGACCTGAATCATCTCATTGTTGAAAAGAACCATGTCTATCAAAATTGATCTTTGCACAATCTTGAGTTGCTTTGTATAATGTTCTCTTGGTTCTACTCAATTACACTTTGAATAGAAAATGCCTTCTGCATCCAGAAAAAAAAATTATCAAAATGGAATTCAAATCAATACAACCTATATTCACTTCTTTTTCCTGTTTTTTTCCTCTCCCATGGTTTCCCTTTTGGTTTGATTTCTCTCTCTACATGATTCATTAAGCAATGTGTATTAAAAATAAAATCAAAAAATAAAATTTTATTTGATCTTCACAATTGTTGACAAAACTAAGGCAGATGGGGTTGCTACTTACCCAGAATCACCAGTTATTAAACCTCTAAAGGGCATTTGAATTCAGGTCCAGGGTTTTATCCTCTGGAATTGTCTATTTTCACCACCAATCACCATGATGCTAAAGAAAATCATCCTGGTGTTCTGATTCATTGAAATTTTCCTTTTAGTTCTCTTATCTCTCTCTCTCTCTCTCTCTCTCTCTCTCTCTCTCTCTCTCTCTCT
>JAJPUD010004571.1:5260-21360 GCA_023553655.1 Myrmecobius fasciatus | reverse complement strand
TCTCTCTCTCTCTCTCTCTCTCTCTCTCTCTCTCTCTCTCTCTCTCTCTCTCTCACACACACACACACACTCTCTCTCACTCTCTCCCCTTCCCTCCTTCTCTCTCACCTTAATTTTCTTTTCTTTCTACCTATTAAGATAGAAATAACAGTTTAGTGAAGAAAAAATTCAAGAACATTGTATTTGAGATTCTCCTTTCTTAGCTGCCAGTTCTTTTGAAAACAACTTTTCTAACTTCCAAGACAAAAGATAAATGTTTCACATTTGCAGAAATAATCAAAAACATGCACAATTTTTGCCAGCTTATTTGTACTTCTTGGCAACATAAATCCCAAATGCCTAGAAAGAAGGTCAGTAAGTTTGAGATCAGTTACTCTTTGCACATTCATTTTCTAAAGCATTGTAGGAGTTGCTTTAACAATGCTCATCTTTTCTCAGTTCTTTCTGTTAGTTGTTAAGCTCCTGATGCTGTCTAGTGTTTTCAGTTTTGAGCTTGCAATTGGGATGACAGAAGTTTGAATCCTACTTCAGAACTTACTCGCTGTTTAAATTTGTCAGATCTACTAACCTATTGCCACCGTTTCCTGATCTGTAGAATGCAGAATAATAGGACCTACCTCAAAGGATTTTTGTGGACATAAAATTAACTGTGGTGACATATGTTAAACTCTTCAAAATCTTTTGAAAAGATTCTATAAGCATGATTATTATTTTATAAAACGTGGTACATGGTTGATTGTTGTCCTTCATTCTCAAAGACATCAGTGTGTTAGAATCAAGTTCCGTGTCCGACTATGGATGATCAGACCAATACAAGCTCAAAATGTTCTGCCACAGCTAGACACAGAAGGTTCCTATGAACATTTGGAGTGGATTCTCTAATTTTATCTAACTCATGTTTTTTCTGAGCTAATTCGATTCTGCTTTGCTCACCTTCTCTGATGAGGACATGCCGTGCTGGGTGGCCCTGTGCCAGTGTCTCCCATACAATCAATTCTAATGTTCTTAAGAGATATCTTGAGAATATCCTTGTGTCACTTTTTTCTGATCACCTTGTGAATGCTTGCTCTGTGTGAGCTCTCCATGAAATAATCTTTTTGACATTTGAACTAATGTCTTTAGTCCAAGTTATTTCCTCTCACCTGTGATGAGATTTCTGCAATTTTCATGGAAGGTAATAGAGAAAAAGGAGATTCAATTTTTTCATAGAATAATAGAAAATACATAGGAGGTAATGTGGGGTTCTAGATATAGCAGGATGGCCATGGAGTCATGAAGACTGATAGTTGAGCCCTGCCCCTGGTACATGCTATTGTATGACATGGGCAAATCTTACTGATCCTTAACTGAAATCTTTTCCATGATGTAAAAGCCACTTCTGCCATCTATCATTGATGATAACATTACAATTATAGTAACTAATCTCTCCATCTTTCAGCTACTCACTAAGACTTCAAGTTAGAGCAGTGATTTTTTTTAGATTTAGGATTTTAGGACTAGAACTGGAAAACACCTCAGTGTCTATCTAGTCTATCCTATTCTTTTTAAAGATGTGAAAACTGAGGCCAAAATAAGCTGAGTGATTTGCCCAACATCATGTAATTGTCATGATGGAGGTAGAATTTGATCTTAGGTATCTGTATCCAGGATTAGTGCATTTTTTTTTACTGTGCCATACTATACCAATGGCAAAAGTCCAAAGGTTCATAGTTTCCTATACTACTGAAGAAATCCTAGTTCTGGGCAAAGCAAAGCAGAGTTAGAGAAAGACAGAAAATTTAATTTTTATGCAATTTACTCCAGGAATAGTGAATCCCCAAAATTTCCAGTATGAAAATCCATTTTAAACTTTGAAAAGTTGTATACTCATATGATTAGAGAAATGTATGTTAATGAAAAGTCATCATGAATTAATGTTGTGAATTTATAGTTGATCAATGGCAGCACATCTAATTTCTTGTATAAGCTGTCAAAAGATCTATGAAATGGGGTTATCATTAGAAGTCACAAAGACTTATTTAATTTTGTAAATAATTGACACTAGGATTGTCTGTACTCTCTCTTTGGCCCAAAACACCAAAGGAGAGCTTGGTCTTCATTTGGGGCCATTTTTCACTTTTTCTGTTCTCAATCCTTATGGAATTTGAAGTATAAGATATATGAATATATAAGAATATAAATTTGAAGTATAAGAAACAACTCTCAGCTGGGTAGGATCTATTCTGAGGGATGACTTCAATGTGGTAACACATCGATTTCCTTTAATTCAACATTCCATAGCATGATTCAACAGTACCAAAAAACAAAACCACTGTACTCTCTCACACCTTCTCAACCCCATTCCATGTATGCAGGTATGAATTATACCTACTTTCCACTACATACTGTAATGGAATTAAATGGGATGAATGGAATAACTATTCTTGTCACATGTTATTTTCAATCAAAACTTAGCTTTTTGATTTCAGTGTATATTTTTGGAGAAAAAAATACATAGAGGCAGCAAAGCAGAATGAATCAAGTGATTATCTCAGAGCTAGAATAATTTTATTTCAGTTTGTCCTTTGACAAAAACTTAGTAATTCTGGCAAAGTCATTCAACCTTTAAGTATACTTTAAGAATTCTGGGTTATAAAGATAATACCAATGTTTATTGATAAAGAAACTTTCTTTACTAGGAGTTCCCTACATCAGTGCCTAAGCTGTCACTTATTTAGCCTGGAAAATATGCATACTTATCAATTGTCATCATACATAGTATCTCAGAACTAAAGATCCTAGTGACAATTTTTGTTATGCATGTGAATTGATAAATCTCTTGCATGAATTGTAAGGTACCAAGAGAGCCCTCCCCTTGCAGGATGGAAACAATTAATAAAAAATAATCACATAGGCAATATATTTTTAAAAGGACAAACTTATTTTTTCATAAAATATAGAAACATAAAGCCCCATAAACTATTAATGTGACTGTAGTGACTAAAGAAAAATTTAGAGTCTGGAAACAAGGAAGAAATGAGGTAAGAGGAGAAAAGAAAAAATCTCTCTGTGACAATCATTCTAGAAATATACTATCTCTGTCCCTTTGCTCAAAAAGTAACTGAAACCCTTGAATCATGACAAAAGACTCTATATAATTGTCATCTCTGTGGCAGTGAATTTCTACGATCACTATTTTTAGTGTCAATATCAATCAAAATATATGTGTTGAGTACCTAATATGTACCATCATTTTATCTTGTTTCTATAAAAGTTATACTTTAAAAGTGCTGCAGTAAGCATATAAAAAAAAGATTGGTGAATGTATGTTTTAAAACATTTAGCATAGACTTGAGGGGAAAAAAATTAATCACAGCTCCTCATAAATTAACCTCCCTACTCCAGTAATTAGGAACCAAAACACTGCAGGGCCTACTCAGTTTCTCACAGTGCTCACAGTAGTTTAGAAATGGAAGAGACCTTGGAAAAAATATATTCCAGTATAATTGAACAAAAATTCCTTGCATAATATGGCAGGCAAGTGATCATCCATGTCTGCTTTAAGATTTCTAGTGAAAGGGATTACATTTCTCTTGAGGTCCCATGTTTTGTTTAGTATTTTGTTTTTCCTCCATTATACATAAAAATAATTGTTAATGTTTGTTTTTAAGACTTTGAGTTCTAAATTCTCTCCCTCCTTCTATGCCCAACCTACTAATTGAGGAGGCACAGGTTATACATGTGTAGTCATGCAAAGTATATTTCCATATTAGTCATGTTGTGAAAGAAAAAATAGACAAAAAAATCCTAAAACTAAAGTGTTGTTCAATCTGTATTCAAACATCATCAGTTCTTTGCCTGGGGAGGAATAGCATTTTCCATCCTAATTCATTCTAAGATCAGAGTATTGCTGAGAAGAGATAAGTTATTCACAATTTTTCATCAAATAATTGCTGTAACTTTCTATACAGTTCATTGCATTTTGTATTAGTTTATGTAAGTCTTTTCAGGTTTTTTTTGAGAACACCCCACTCATCATTTCTTATGACATAATAATCACAAAGCACAATTTGTTCTTCCATCCCCCAACTGATGTACATCCCTTCATTTTCCAAATCTTTGCCATCAGAAAAAAACTAATATAAATCTTTTTATACACACACACAAGCACACACATATATAATATATATATAAACCTATCTATCTTTCTATATGTCTACACAGCAAATGATAATACTAAGGGAAACAAGACACTCTCTAAGGAGTCCAAAAAAAGGAGCTACACTATGTTTAAGAGGAATTTTTGATCATCTCATGAATGGGAGACTTCCAACAGCCAGGAACTGTGAGTAATCATTTTGTCAACTTCTTTCTCAGCTTGAACTCACTTTACTTTGGGCTATGTACATACTTTTGAGAGATGTCACAGACTTTTCAAAAGCTACTTAAAGCTGAGGCATTAAGTCAATTCTCTACTCATCTTCTGAGATGGAAACTCATCAGATGGGGCTTGACCCACTCAGAAATATCCCTAGAACCATAAAATAAAATATTGTCATGTATTGATTATCTATTCCCTTCTTTGTCACCTGAAAATTTCTTTTAAGCAAATGTTCAAAAATCAGGCTTAACTGAGCAACAAGAATAATGACTACTAAAGGTGGTACCTTACCATATTGACTTTTGTCTTTTCCCGGGCTACTTGACTCATCACAGGACTTGTATAATATGTGATTCAATGGTTCCATTCATTCTGATGAGATGATGGACTAGTAGGTGTTAGTATCTAGCCAGTCACTGCCTCTTAAGTTCCTTAATAAAACCTAGCACAAATGCCCTGGCTCTATGTCTTCAAGTTTTCATTCCCTCCTACCACTATTATCTTCCCTACCTATTTATTCTAAAAATCATTTGGCCTTGCCCTTCACTAGTTCACTGTACTCTAAGAAATTCTTTATCTTTTCAATTGTCATGAAACTAAACTTTTTTTTTAATGGCTGATCTCCTTCAATTATGATATAAGTTCCATGAAGCAAGAGTTTCTATTTGTGTCTCTAGAATTTATCTTAAGGCTTATCACACAGCTAAGTGGTCAACAAATGAATTTAAATAAATAAATTCATGGCCAATCCAAAGGAATCCAGAAATCTACAGAAGTGAAAAAAAAAATTAATGAAGTATATTCTCCATTCAAATTATGACATGAGTTGGATAGGTAAGTTTCTGGTTTATTCTAGGTGTAGACATCCATATTTTGGACAGTTTCTCTAAGTTTTATTTAGAACTGAATAGTAGATTAGCATTGACTACATCTGGGAATTTTTTTTTTCTTTTTGCTGAGGCAATTGGGGTTAAGTGACTTGCCCAGGGTCACACAGCTGTTACGTGTCTGATACCAAATTTGAACTCAGGTCCTCCTGACTTCAGGGCTGGTGCTCTATCCACTGTGCCACCTAGCTGCCCCTTACATCTGGGAATTTGTGAAACACTTTTAGAGATTCCAAACACACCTCCGATGTAAAGTACCCTTAACATGAATATTCTGCCAATATTGTTCAGTGTTTGTGAAAAATGAAAACTCCAGCAGTTCAGGAAAGTTGGAAATTATAGATGACCCAAAAGGCAGTGGAAGGAAGCATGTTGAGTGAAAATAAGAGGATATGTTTTACTGAGAAAGATTAAGTATTATAAATGACATCAATGAAAAGTATTGCCAGTGGTGTGCTATATTTTAAAGCTATACAGAAATAAGAAACTAAAATGCATAGCATTTGAAACTTAAACTATATTATATATGCTTGTTAGCTGTGTGACCATGGTCAACTGATTTAACTCTGCCTCAGTTTCTTTAAAAGTAAAATGAGCTGGAGAAGGATAGAGAATCAAATGGCTCAGACACACCTGAAATGATGGAACAACAATATATCAGTAACACTTTCTCCATCAATTTGTTAGGTCTAAACAATCAACCAAACAACATACCAAGACGTGAATTGTAGTCTGCAGATTTGAGATAAAGATGCTTACCTTGAAATTTAACAATAAGGTTTTTTGAGGCCATTCAAGCTGGCTTTAGCAGATCCTTAAATACAGACAGAAAAAAAAGGAGGCGGTTAGTCATGAAGCAATACTAAAGAGAGAAGAACAGTTAGAATGTTGGGCTACTGTCTTCCAAATGCCAACATAGATAATTATGGAAAAATAGAGATAGAAATGACATAAGATGAGAAGTTATTGCTGCAGTTTTGATGGATAGGGAGGCTTATATCAATGATATCACAGACATATTGAAATATTGTTATATTCCATTAGTCAGAATATTAAATCTTTTAAAAATTCTGGTTAGAGACTTTAGAGAAAGAAAGTAGTATTGTTTATTTAAATAACATATTTATTCATCATTAATTAATATAATTTGTTGATTACTATTATTAAAATATGTTAAATATTCCTAAGATGATAATATTCAATATTTTGAAGGGATAATTTGAATAATAGAAAGTTAGACATTTGTGGAGGCAAATGTCATTTAAAAATATTGTCAACTGCCAGTAGCTTTACTGGTTATCCAAAGGTAATATTTTAAGATGAAAATAAATGTTCCTCAGATCACATACAGCACATACTTAAATGTTGATGAAAAATTCACAAGTTTTAGTTGTCATTTGATCATTTGTTTCACATGGCAAGCCAGGAAAGCTGTTATTTTTTTTTTTACCCTGTGTCTAACAGAATCTATCAATAGACTATGAGAAATGGAGAAAAATTGACTTTCCCCATAATGAATAAGGGAAGTAAAGTTTCTAGAGTTTTGTTACAAATTTTTATGAATCATCTCATGTTCAAATTTTTTCTGTTTGCAACTTACAAACATGATCATCAGTTATCAGCAAATTCTTTTGGCATTTAGAGATGTTCAGACTGGTTTTGCTTGTGTTCAAGATATGCAATGATGAATTAATATTCAGTAATAAAGCTGGAGTGGAAAAATGAACTAAGTGCAATATTATGTAAATAAAAAATTTACTTGGATTGATGTTTCATATTTCTCTACATTAACTTTGCCCTCAATTGCAATGGAAATAACCCAGCCAATGGAATATTTTGTTCCTCTTTACTTTAGAATATCTTCTGGTAGCAATTTGTTAAAAAAATAATAATAATATATTTTTCTTATAGAGCAAGCATATTTGCTTAAGGAATCACCTCTCATTCCCTAGAGTGAACAATTTCACTGCTTTGACAACTGTCAATATATTTTGGATTATTATAAAAGTGAGATGAGCACTAATCACATACACACAAATATATTCCTTTAATTAGAACTTTTGCTCAATTGATAAATGATCAATTTGGTAATATAGCCTGAGGAGAATGTTTGAAAATGCAAATTTTATTGAAAGGTTATAAAAATCATTATTTTATTTCTAACACTTTGTGTTTTAATGGGACTTTTTGATATTTAAAAAATGACTAAAATGAATTTTAATTCACTTGCTATACACAGATATACATATATATTTACATATACATATTTTTCCATATATTTGGAAATTTCTTTAATTTTCACAAATGTCTTCTGATTTAGTGTTGCGTTATACAAAATGAGGCTGCAAATCCACTAAACATCAGAAATGCGAACTTCTACTCATTATTTCCATTTCTGTCCAAACAATTGGACTGCTACCTCATATAGCCAAATATAGGGTATGTGAGATAACCATTTCTGAAATTCTGCTACTTCTTCCATTAGGAAAACTAAATAGTAACATAAACACACAATGTGTACTTTTAAAAAGACAATTGAGCTAAAGAATAGAGGAGTTAATTTAGATAGTGAGATAAATTAAAATGTAACCAAAAATTAGGATGCTATTTTGTATAATTGTTTTGTTTGTTTTTGTTTTGTGGACCACAAATTGTGCAGAAGTTGATTTTACAAAGGTATGAAAGACCAATTTTCTCAACATTGTTTGGTGGCACTAATTTAATACTGACATATACAAATTAGTATTGTTTCTCATAAAACCCTTTCACTTTTTTTTGGGGGGGTAATTATTAAAGAAAATATTAGCCTAGATTGGTGAAAATATTACAACAAAAATGGAAGTTTAAGTTCACATATACATTCACTTTCAGCAGTTCCATAATTTTTTCTAACTTCAAATTTTTTGCAAGATGATTCAAGTAAATCTTTTTTAAAATAGTTTATTTTTGGAGCTCTATTATTTAGAACAGCTTTTACATTGTCCAATGAATTACTATAGTCTTTAGCACAGTTCATATTTTTTAAATCTTATTTTCCATTTAATATTTTAATATAATCTTAGAAAAACTTTGCAAATCTTTGACATTTAAAACCTGACATTTAATATGTTCTCAAATCACTAAATCTGAGGCTCCTTCATTGAAAGATAATTATAGCTGAAACTTGGAAATTACTTATTCTTTTGTAAAATTAAAAAAAAGCTTAAACTGGACACATAAGATAAAGATAGATAATTTTTTTGTGTGGTTGGCTTAGTATTTAAAGGAAAAAAAATCTGATACCATTGACAAATTTATTGTCATTCCTTTGTAATCTGTTTTTGTTTTATGAATTTTAAAACATTATATAGGGAACCATAGATTTCACTAGACTGATAAAGAAATTGACAGGAATAAAAACAAAAAGAAATTAACCCCCAACCCCAGTAGTTCTTTCATTTTTTATGACTGCAGAAAATGCAATCAGAGTGTCTGCCTCAGTGGATTCAAGCTACATAAAAAAAAAAAAAAAACTCTTGAACATTCTAGCAGGCATTCTCAATAGCTGATCCAATTAGGAAAAAAGTACCATTTGTTCTCCCTCATAATTAATGAATCTAAGGTAATGGTGAGATTACAACCTGAGCCTGTTAAATGTTTCCTAGACTTTGTGAGTGTTTAACAAGCAAATCCAGGGGAATTCATTATACTACAGGTATTTACTCATCAGTTTCCCACTGAAGCCTTTAGACAAATGTATGTCTTCTGTCCCACCTAAGAGAATCAATAGGTGTAACAATGAGCAATGGGTGGAGTTTTGGAGGTGGAGTCAGTTAAATAAGAATTCAAAACTTATTACAGTTACAAACTTTTACCTTGAGCAAATCACCATTTTGTTGTTGCTTTCTCTCTAAACACCAGAGAGTTCCAACTGTAAAATGAAGATGATATCTGGAATAATATCTTCAAAATATTGCCATGGCTCTCAAATGATAGTAGATTAAAAATACTTTGAACTTTGAAGCATTATAAAAATTTCTATCTTTTACTATTAGAACTAGTAGTCAAACCATGCCATGTGTTTCTTTTCTTTCAGTGTATGAATGTAGCTGTATATTTTTTGCACATGTGTATATGTACATATGTACTGTAATATATGTACAGTGCTTTTTGTTGTGTTTTATAGCCTCATGTGAGAATTTATCTTTAAATATATAATGATATGCATGTTTACACACATACACACATGTATGTATATATAATACTTTGGAGTAGGACGACTAGGGTTCCTTTTGTTCATCAATGTCTCATAATTTATTTTGAGTCACACTACATAATTTTTAAGAATAACATTTAGGTAGTATTACTTTTGTGTAGCTGCCAAGAAAGAGTTTACTTTTTTTATATGTCCTTTTCACAGTTCTTGCCAACCATTTCTCTTTTCCTCTATTTTACATATTAATTTATGAATTTAGGAGATTGGGATTGAAGTGCTATCTGGTACTATGGAATGATTTATGAACTTAAGGTCATCAAAACTGATTTCAAATGCTGACTCTGCCACTGTGTAACTTGACTAATTCACCACAATTAGTGAAATAAGCTTTCTGGGACTTGGTTTCTTCATATGAAAAATGAATCCATGTTCTTTATGGTATCTTCTAGCTCTAGATGTGGGATCTTAGGACCTCTGAGTCTGTCAACAGAACCTGTCTGAATCCCAAGCTTCCCTCTTACCAAATAAGGTTTGAAAAGTAAAATATAATGGCTTTGAGTTGAGGAAGAACTAGATTCAAGTGTTACCTCTGTATTCCGGGGAATACAGAGCCAGTCTTGGTCCCTGAGATTGGAAGTTGTACAAGAGGGGCTGATCTGCCTTGCTAGAGAGTTTCTTCTCACCCAGAATTAATTGTGCTGATAAAATCACTATTTATGTTCAAATAAGTGCACATTGGAATGAGAATCTTGAACTAGAGACCTCCAAGTTCCAGGGCTACTGTCCTGTTAATATTCTTAGACACTAAATTTGACTTCATGACTTGTATATCTGAATGAATTGTAATAAACTTGAGAGTAATTTTTGTTTACCTTCATGTCTTTAGATGCATTGTTAACAATTCAATGTAAGGTCCTTTGAACAAATCAGAGAAATGTTTTCCCATTTTTCTCTGAGACAATTGCCAACATTCTTACCCAACTCACATTTGTGGCTTCTGTACAGCATCCCAAAAAGAAAAAAAAAATGAAAGAGGGAAGTAACCTTTTTTCAAAGCACAGGGACTTTGAAGAACAATGACCATAAACTGAACCTGCTAAATTATTGTTATTTCAAAGAAAAGTAAGGAAATTCATTTTTCTATTACTTTCATCTACCCAAAGCATTTTTCTCATTTTTTTGGCCATTAGTGACAAAGTCATTATACTCTGACAGTTTCAGTATTTTGGTGAAATGAAATGGTGGTCTCAGCCCCAGTCCAACTGGACAGGGCTCTGCATCTCAACATTTACCATGATGATTGGCACTAATTGCCTTTTAGGCTGGCAGCAGGAGGCAAGAAAGGAAAGGATTACATGGGGCTGAGGAATGAACAATTTTCTCTATAGTGGGACTGAGTTCATGTAACCAAGGCTTGGGAAAGTTGATAGGGAAGTGGAGAAAAAGGTGTTGCCATAGACACCAGAGGTCCTCTGCATCTAGTGAATCATATTTCCCTGATTCTCTCTTCTGTCTCAGAGTTCTGAATTTATTTCTGAAAGGTATGCCATTTTATAGCAAAATCTAAGTTTTAAAATGCTACGTCTCTGGTGTTGTGAAAAATCTTCAATAAATTGGTCAGTGATTAATATTTGTGAACTTATGGTAATTCAATGTATACAGGTGATAGAAGTCTTACAGTATGAAACATTGTAAAGACAGATGTTTTCAGCCTAATTTACTAGACCTTACTAGAAATTTTAATTTTAACATCTCACTACAATAGTTTTCTAAAATTGTTTGTCTTCCTGTCTAACTGATCAGTTTCAGAAAGATCATGAAATTCAGTGAAAAGCATTCTCATTCAAAAATGACTCTAGATGACTTTTGTCCTATATTCCTTTGGGAGAGAGTTATCCCTATAGATTAATTCTTATTGTCTTTCAGAGGAACAATGATCTTCTACTTCAATATGACACTACCTCTTTAAAATTCTAGAGTGGGGTGAGCATGAGAGCAATATTGGAAAAAAAAATAGTCCCTTACTTCATGAGGCAATGAAGCCTACTTTATAATACTCTAAATTGAATATGTAAGTTTGAATCACAACTTAGATATAACATATATCAACAATAATGTTCTAAAGTGTTTTAACCTCTGTAAAGTGACTTATCTCATTTGATCCAGTCAATAATCCTGCGTACCACCATCTTTATATCTCCATCACATCCCTAAAATGTAATGATGGCACTTCTGTTGCAGGATCTGTTGTATGGATCAAAGGAGTTGCATATGTAAAGATGCCTTATATCATATTAGAGTACTATATAACTGCTAGATGAGTAATAGTACAATGCTTGGAAAACTATAATTTGAGGATCAATACAGTAGAATCAATGTAACAATGAGCCCTGTTAAAAATAGTCAATTATATTTGAAAAGTACATTATCTATATCAATTCATATCTTATTCAGTGCCCATGGAACATTAGATTTAATATTACAGATTACATTTATCCAAAGAGTTTGTTTCAAATATCCATTTGCAAATAATATAGCTGCAACTTGACAATAGTTGATTTTTTTAAAATGTATAAAATTATACAATTGAAACAGCTTTAGTCAATAAATTCTGTTGAGTGTCCATTACCTATGTTTGGCATTAAAAATTCTTAACCAATTGACTACAATTCTAGTGATACATACATTTTTCCCTCATTTATTCAGTTTTTCCCCACATAAAACTGCATCTCCTGACTTTCTGATGCCTTTGTGTAAGCTGTCCCCCACACCTAGAATGAAATCCTTGTCTATGTCTCTTAGAATCCTCAGTTCAAAGGACACCTTCTACATAAGAAGACCTTGCTGATTCACTTAGCCTCACTGCTATGATTCCCAACCCCCCTCCACTGAATTCATTTGTTTTTATTTTATATATGCTTTTGCATCAGTTATTATATATGCATGTAACCTACCTTAATAGGAAGTAAGCTCGTGCAGAGTAGGATTTTTTTTTCTTTTTCTTTTTTAACCTCTGTTCCCTTAATACCTGGAACAGTCAATAATTATATGTTATAGCATATGAAATGCTGGTCTTTACTTAGTTTCTGCCAGATTACTATTTCTAGTTTTTTCAAGAGATTTTGTTTTGTTTTGTTTTTTAATAGTTATTACCTCAGTAGCTAGAAACTTTGTTTATCAAAGACTCATACTTATTTGCTTCTGCAGTTTGTATTCCTGAATTGTTTCACTCATGAAACATTCTGTCTTAACCAATAGGAAAATGTTTTGATAATTGCTACTTTCTTATACAATTTGAGATTTGGTGGTACTTACTTTCATTTCTTCCCAGTTTTTACTTGATTAATTTCCTTGGGAATTTTGCTGTTTTTTGTTTTTTCTAATCCTATAAGTAATTTTTGGTAGTTGAATATGGCACTAAACAAGTTATTTTTATGGAGTGTTCTACCGTGTAGATTAGAACAATATCTTTGTATGAAAAGAAATGCAAAAGAAATATAACACTGACTGAAAATCAAAGCATATATGATATTTTGAGTGGCCCACTGGTTCACATTTTCAGAGTCCTTTAGTTGTTTATCTGGATTTAAATAACATTTTCTTTCATAAGTACTTTATACTTGTCTTGGATCATGGTGTTGCTGAGAAAAAAATGAATTATTCATAGTTGATCATTATATAATGGAGCTGATACTGCGTTCAAGGTTTTCCTGTTTTGCTCATTTCATTTTGCATCACTTTATACAAGACTTTCCAAGATTGTTTTTAAATCTGTTTACTTGTACAATAATATGCACATAGTATATCTTTTTCAGTCATTCCACAATTGATGGGTATCCCTTCAATTTCCAATATTTTAATACAATGAAAAATGCATCTATTAATATTTTGTATATGTAGATTCTTCTCCTTTTTATAATCTGAGATACATATCTAACAGTGGCATTGCTGGATCAAAGGGTGTGCAGTTTAATTACACTTTGAACACAGTTCCAAATTGCTCTCCAGAATGATTGGATCACTTCACAATTCTAGCAACAGTATATTAGTATTCCAAATTTTCCACATCTTCTCCAAAGGTGAAAGTTGTCAGTGTACACTAGAACTGTTTTAATGTAAATTTCTCTAATTGAGAGTGCTTTAGAAGATTTTTTTTTAATTTGACTTTATATAGTTTTAATTCCTCCATCTACAAACTGTCTATTCATACCCTTTGATTTATCATTTGGGGAATAATGTGTTCTTATTTTACTCAATTCCCTATATATTTGATAAATGACACTTATCAGAATCTGTTGCTGTAAAGATTGTTTCCCATCTTTCTACTTTCCTAAGAATTCTTTTTTTTTTTCCTTTTAGGCTTTGCTTATAGATATTTTGATATTATTCTTCAGTGTTTATATCTTTATTTCTCCTGTTACCATAGAAGCTCCTTACAGTTATGTTCTCTTTGTGGCTGTTTGCTTATTTTTTTCAATCTACTTCTTTACTTAGAATATTATGTTCAAGTTGCTTTCTGTTGACATAGTAGTAGTTTGGGGACACTGTTCCAAACTTCCAACTTTTTATGTTGTGATATCCAGGCTTAATTCCTAGAGTTTAGAGGTTTTTGTTGCTTTCAAGATAATGTGATTTATGGAAGAGTGCATTCACTGCTTCCTTGAACTAAAAGTGACATGACTCATCTGTGTCTGTTTCTTTTCTTTTTGCTGAGGCATTTGGGGTTAAGTGACTTGCCCAGGGTCACACAGCTAGGATGTGTTAAGAGTCTGAGGCCAGATTTATACTTGGGTCCTCCTGACTTCAGGGCCGGTGCTCTATCCATTAGATCACCTAGCTGCCCCTGTGTCCTGTTTCTTGTGACTCTAGAGAGAGATGTTTAAAATTATGCCATTTGTGAATGATGCTGTCCTTATATAAAGACTTTCAAGGCCTTATAGAAACTTATGAGGCTGCTATTTGGGAATACATATTGCTCTAGATATCTATCTATGTATCTATCCATCTCTCTACCTATATATCTATCTAAAATCACTCAAAGTATTTTGTGTAATTTTCCCTGTACTAAAAGCCAAAAAAGAATATTTGTGGCCCTGACTTTGACGTCTCTTTCGAATGATGACACTTATTATTCATATGCTGGTCAATTGCTGCATATTAACAATAAGTAGCGTATAAAATTGAAGAAGTTACATGGAGGGGATTTGGTTGTCTACAGGGAATCACATAGCACCTTTAATTACCTCAGCCTTCTCTCTTAAAGTTGTAGTCTTCTTCCCACCAGCATTGGTGTTTTCTGTGTAAAAATCCTGTAATTCATCTTCCCCGACAAATTTTGGTTTACTAAAAGGGAAATAAAGAGATGTATGATAAATAGAAGCAAGCTGCAACATGTAAGTAAATAAGGGATTTTAAAAGAAAAAATCCATCACACTTTTCACCCAAGAGGTAAGACATTCATGAAGTAAGAAGAAAGCATAAAGAGTGGAAAATGCACACCCTCATTGCTATCTCTATGAAGTCAAGAAAACTAGAGGATGCTGCACAGTATTTTATAGAAAACAGTGGAGAATTTAACAAAAAAAAGGATGCATGGTTTTGACATGCTCATATTGATGAGATCATAAATCATAAAATCATAACTTTCAAGCTAGAAAGTCAAGCATCCCCAAGTGTCCAGCATCTTCTTATTACAAATGAGGAAAGTATATTTTAAGTGACTTAGGAAGAATCACACAAATTGTAACTATTTGAGTTAGGATTCTAACCCTGGCGTTCTTGATCCCCAAATCCATTGTTCTACCCACTACACTATGCTGCCTTTTAATTATTGAAGAACTCTGAATATTTGAGCGTGTGCTTGTGTGTATGTTTGTTAAGATTTTATAACTAAGTGAATAATTTCTATCAAGTCCTAAGAATATGGAAAGATTGAGCCTGGCATAATCTAAGAATAGATACTGTGCTAAAATGAGAATGAAATATTTCAAGAGTTAAATTAAATATGACATTTTCTCCAAATTAAAATGTTATATGTGGGATTTCTTGGGAACAATGAGAAATGAGCAATCAGAAATTTAAGAAACGTCCTTCAAATCAAAGAAAAACAAGTTATTATAGACTTCATGAATTCAACATGAAACTGGAATGTTTCTGCTTGAAGGTTAAGAAAATTATACCATCCTGGGGCTTTAAAATCGATCTTGCCCTAAGAAGATTTTTTTTTTAATTAGTAATCTTTAAGATTGAAATCTTTTTAATTTATTTTCTCTTTCTCAGAGTGGAAGCATTTTGATTTTTAATTTATTTTTCCAGACCTAAAGAGACATCTTTTTTAAGTCTATCCCTAGAGAAGAGAGTTAGTAGTTGTGTGTGTGTGTGTGTGTGTTTTCTTTCTCTTTGAGAAGGACTATTCTCTATCTGATTATTTCCCTTTTCATAAAGGCTAAGTGACAGGAGAAAATCTCCCAATTCGAAGAATTAGGCTATGTCCCCAGTGCCCTGCCTTTGGAAAATGTATTTTGCCCTAGCACAAATTAAAAAGCTTGTGAAATGATACTTTTAAAGGATGAATGTGTATGTGTAAGCACACACATTTATATACATATATGTATATATATATATATATATATATATATATATATATATATATATATAT
>JAJPUD010004570.1:162888-191476 GCA_023553655.1 Myrmecobius fasciatus | reverse complement strand
TTTTTTTTTTTTTTTGCTGAGGCAATTGGGGTTAAGTGACTTGCCCAGGATCACACAGCTAGAAAGTATTAAGTGTCGGAGGCCAGATTTGCACTCAGGTCCTCCTGACTTCAGAGCTGGTGCTTTATCCACTGCACTACCCAGCTGCCACAGTAACAATCAAATTTTTTAAAAAAAGAAATAGTGCTTATTTATTCTTTCAAAGAATCCCTGAGAATGTTTTCTCCTAATTTCATATACATGTGAAACTATACTTGACTTTCTTTTACTTTTTTATCACACAACCTGAGATGAAGCATCATTTCCTTACAAAGGTACCTATATTTCTATTTCATCAACCAGTTCTTCTTTGTTAATAAGAATCAGATTTAAGGTAGAAGCTTCCCCTTATTGATTTTTTTTCAACTTTTTAACAATAAAATTATCAAGGCAAATTATTAAATGACTGGTTGTTTGTTCTACTTCTGGCAGAAAAGGCTCTATTAGATGTCCAAATAATTTAAGTCTCCCACCTACCATGTCATACCTCTGGGCTAGACCTAAGATCAATTTACATACCCTTCATCTATTTCTTTTTTATTTATATGTGTGTTTCATATTACATTTCCAACTTTATTGTTTTCATCTCTTCCTCTATTCATTGTCACCCACAAAATATTTTTATCACACTACCCCCATATAGTTCCTGGATTTCCTTACCAGGATACATATTATCTTGATATAAAATGCTATTATCATCATTTCAACTATGACTTTTACTTATCCAATTCCTCTTGAATATCTCTCTCTCTAAAGGCACAATTCATTTATAGGTTCCCACCCAATAATTCCAACTACTTGTCCCTTTTTCCTTTGACCCACACTGCATATTCTCATCTAACAGGACTTACAAATATATATCGTCATTCACTGGAAGACAAAGCAGTTACTTCTTTCTCAGAAGGTCCAGATCCTGTTCCTTTGGAAAGAGTTTCTCCTATGTTACTTAGACCCAACTATTCAATGATTTCTTTTCTTCCCTTTCTACTCTATGTGACATTCTTTGATCTGCTAATCTCCTTAACACAAGTCAAAAATCCCCTCTGTTCAAATAATATTTCTTTTTTGTTTTAACAGTGAAGCCTTTCTTATATTTTTGAAGGAATACTTCATTCTTATCTCTTCATTCATTGAACTGATTAAGTTTCTCTTCTAGGAAAGAATATGACCTTCACTTTGAAAATATATGAATCAATTAGCCATGGCAGAAATACAAGCAGCAACAGCATCTTCATCATAGTAAACATTTATATAGTACTTATTATGTGCCAGGCACTTTATAAAGCATTTACAATTATTATTTCATTTGATCCTCACAACAACTCTAGGAGGTAGGTGCTATTATTATCTCCATTTAATAGAAGCGGAAACTGAGGTAAGCTGTGCTTAAGTAACTTTTCCAGGGTCACCTATCTGGTAAAGATTTGAGATGGGATTTGAACTTAGATTTTCCTGATTCCAAGTCCATCTCTATCCATTGTGCCACTTAACTGTGTTGTTTTTAAAATGTCACTTCAAAATTATCGCTGATAGCCATACTTTTTGGAAATGAGAGCCTCACTCTATTGTTGCTCTTTTTTGTTAAGTCTAGATAATCAGGAAAACAATAAATGAAGTCCTGATTTGTAACATTTGCCAGTTTCCAATTTGTAAATGCTCAGACAGAAAAGCTCTTGCAGGTCATTATGAGCAGGTTCTAGCATATTCCTAGAATAAACCAAATACATCATCTAGTCCCACTCCCTAATTTAATAGATAAGGAAAGGTAAACATAGAGAAGCTAATTTATTCAAGCATGACTCCTAATCTAGTGCTGTTTGCAGTATTTCTCACTTGTTAAAAGAATTCCACAAGAAAAGTGATGTTTGATTTTACTTTATAGACTGTTTATTTCAGGTTCATTAAAAAAGCAGTGCAAGTGCTTCCAGTCTTACCTCACTGGCCACATAGAGTGGTGAGAGATGTCAATTTGATAGGTATAAATTAGTACCTCAAAATTGTTTCAATTTGCATCTCTTCCACTATTTGTGATATTGAACATTTTCCCAAGTTATTAATAAAGAATGGATAATTTATAATCTAAACTCTCATGTACCATTCTATCCAATGGGCAAGTAATGGACAATAAATCAAAGAGCCAAAATAAATTACTATATCCACTGACCTTTCAATCACCAGCTTATGGACTTCCTTCCAGTTCTCACTATCATTGTCAGTTCCCATTTCTGGATTCAGTTCTTGGAGGGAAACACCTGCCACATTCACTCCACTCCACACAGCCACTGCATGAAAAAGAAACAAAAAATATTCTCTACCTGAGGAGTTTAGAAAGAAAGTCTTTCTTATTTTAATTACTCCAACTTTATCTTTTAGATGAGTTATGAACTATGCACTGAACTGAGATCTCATGACATGATGGTAACTTTAAGAGCTAAAGTAGCGATTATGAAGAAGCTGAGTTTTTTATCTTTAAAAAAAACAAAACAAAACAAAATTTTATGACTAATTGTCCTTTAATACTCAAAATTTTTCAACAAAGGATTGTCCCAAATTTAAGGAAATTTCTAGTTCATATTCAGACAACACGCAATTCTTCAGGTTACTTTATAGAAAGTTAATGAAGAAAACCAGGAAAACTACCTCTAGCTTAGCCTAAACTTTTGTTCTTCTTTTGAATACTCTTCTCAATCAAAACTTAGCTGACAAAAGTTGCAGATGTTCTGTTTTGTTCATATGCCTCCTCTGGATTTCAGAAACATTTGAGAGAGGCCCAAATCATTATCATTTACTTCAAAGCCGACTAATACTCTTATCTTATCTGGATCTGAATAAAAAACTGAGACGACTATAAAGTTCATGGAGTTATAATGAGGGGTGGCAAGGATGATCACACTTACTGAGGGTTATAATAATGGCCTCTATCTAGAATCAGCATATCATCTGATTTGAATATATTTTGCTGCCCTTCTTTAGAGAGTCATCAAACTGCTGTTTTTAAATATAGATAACTCTTGTCTTTAAGATTAAAGTTTTTGCTTTCTAACTCAGCTTCATTACAATGCATAATTATAGACAAGGAATTAAAATGCATAGATGATAGCAAATAATAATTTCAAGGGAAGTTTTACATAATCTCTCTCACTGAAATTAATGATCTTCCCATATTTTAGGAAAAAACTATCCACTTATTAATCAGCAGCATTAATGCTAAATTCATTAATTATGCCAAATTAATGCTAAAATCAGAGTATATTATTGATGCCTTCAATCTTTTACAGCAGATACACAGATTAGATGAATATTTTTGAATGACAAAAAAGAATTTAATTTCATTTAAATTTTGTCTGTCAATTAAAACTCCATTTAGTTCCACAAACACTTGATGGTTTGGACAATAACTATGTTGAAATATTTAAAATGGCCTTCTCTCTTCTTAAAATTTTTTAAAATGTCATCATCGCATAACATACTTTCAGTTCAATCCCTTTACACTTTCCAATCTTTATCCATATTCTCTTTTAATTTAATTCCTAAAGAAAGTCAATATTCCATTGATTTTACAGATTATATATATTTGCAGTGTTGCTCAAACACTTTGGAGTAGATAAATGATATTATATAGTTATAATGACAGGGTGTAATAAGTCTGCAGGAAAGGATAATAGAATAAAGTTATTCTTATCAATTGATTAATAAAATATTCCTCAGTCACTTTATAACAAATGAATATGCTCCATTACAAATGACTTTTAAGTACTTTATGTAGTAATGAAAATTTCATGTTATTCTTTATCTTTATATAGAGCACTGACACTTAAGATTTCATACTTGACTTTCCCTTTCACCTCTTTACAGATGAGAATGAAGTAGGTTAAAAGTCACTCTGTGAAATAAATATTGAGCATTTATCAATTCTTAAATATGAATTTTTTTTGTTCTTTACCACTTGAGTCCCCATGTTCTCCCAAGATCCAGCCATGGCAGCTGCTTGGATGGATGCCAAGTTTTTCAGACATAAGATAGCGGAATCTGGCAGAATCCAGATTGCATCCACTACCAATCACACGGTGTTTTGGCAGGCCACTCAGTTTCCAGGTGACATAGGTCAGGATATCCACTGAGAATAAAACAATGTCATAAGTGAATAAGAATTATATTCATAATTAGTTTATTAGGACATTCATGTCCTCTCCTAAAAAGGAAAAGTGATAAGGTAATAATTAATATATCCTGTACTTTTCTATCTTAACACTTTTGATCCCATTATTCAGAAGTGAAATGTCCTTCCTTTACTTCCCTTCTCACTCAGTGAATTTATATCCATCCTTTGAGACTCTATTGAAATACAACTCTTCCTTGATTTCTTTCTCTATAACTCATGTACATTTTCATATTCCCCCAAAAGACTCTAAATACCACAGAAATAAGCATTAGGTTTTACATAATCTTTGGATCTTCTTCAAAGTTCTTTTTTTTTTTCCTCTGAGATAATTGGGGTAAAGTGACTTGCCCAGGGTCACACAGCTAGAAAGTGTTAAGTTTCTGAGGTCAGATTTGAACTCAGGTCCTCCTGACTTCAGGGCTGGCACTCTATTTACTGTGCTACCTAGCTGTCCCAGCACAGTAGGTTCTTTAAAATGTATTTGAGTGTTTTGTGGATCTTCTCAATGTGAAGATAATATGATAGATGAATAAGGCTTAAGGGGAAAATTTAATATGTTTGGAATAAGATAAAAAAATGAATATATGTAGGCATGGTATAAAAAAGAAAAGAACATCAATAAAAATTTTAAAAGAAAAAAAAAGTCATTGCTTTCAAAATTAACTCTTTTAAATCTTTTCAGAAATTTGCAGCAGGTGTTTTTTCCTCAAGACAAAAGAGCAAGATGAAAAAGTGAAATGACTTGTTAACAACTAAAGCTGGGGCACCATAATACTCTTTTATATATTCCATTACACATGTGGTTTATTTGTTTTGAGACTTAAAGCTGTGAATGGTTAATAAAAACATACCAGGGCTAAGAGATGAAAACTTTTATGCATCTCTACTCCTAGCAGTCTTTAGTTGTCTGGATTAAGCATAGTGTAAGTAATGTAATCTAATTTTGTT
The DNA here is from genome assembly GCA_023553655.1 of Myrmecobius fasciatus. Classification (NCBI taxonomy): domain Eukaryota; kingdom Metazoa; phylum Chordata; class Mammalia; order Dasyuromorphia; family Myrmecobiidae; genus Myrmecobius; species Myrmecobius fasciatus. Next base: position 186,327 of record JAJPUD010004570.1, on the reverse strand, counting down.
TCCTAGTAAGAGACAGCAAGGTATAACAGATCAAGAGTTTGGAAGGCAAAAAAAAAAAAAAATTTGAATTTGTCCCATTTAGGCTCCCCACTTTACAGATGATATTAAAATTGGATAATATGTACCATAGAAATTTAAATTACACTTTAGTGAACAGCTAACACAGATATAATTCTTTTTTTTAAGTTTTAAAGTCGGTTTTTAAGAACTTGGTGAATCAAAGGTTAAGGAAGCTAAGGTGCTATATTTACCTGGGTTGGAAACCACAATTATAGTGCAGTCTGGGCTATACTTTACAATCTGGGGAATAATAAATTTGAAGACATTCACATTCCTCTGTACCAGATTGAGGCGACTCTCTCCCTCTTGTTGGCGGACTCCTGCAGTGACTACAACAATCTTAGAACCAGCAGTGACAGAGTAATCTGTAAGTGAAAAGATAGAAGGTTAAACTGATTATATTTGCAAAATGACTATTGGCACCTGGAACATAGCAAGATGCTCAATAAATGTTTCATGAATGAATTAGTGAACCATAAGAAACTTTCTCTTTTTCCAATAATTTTGTCCTTTGTAATGCGATTTTACTATAGAACTCCACAAAACAAAAACAAGGGAGAAATGACTTTAAGATTTATATTTTTTGGTTTTTGAAAATTTACCTGTCATTAAATTTTTGAAATACATTAATTAATACATTAGTTAATACATTAATTCTGAATGTATGCCTATGATCAGAAGATTAGAAGATCTTCATTTAAAAGATTTAATAAAAAAGGCCCAGAACAAGAAAATTCTTCAGAAATCACTTTCAGTGTCAGTTACACTAGAATGAAGAGTCATATTCAGTCCAATTTTTATTATTCTACAAGGAGATGTCATTCCATTTTTGAATAATTATTAAAAGTGTTTCTTACATTGATCGCCAATGTGTGGCTTCTTCCCATAGTTAGCAGTTCTTCCCTTTTAGATCAAGCAGAAGACTAAACAGTTTTCCATATAATAGCCAAATAAATAAACAGTGCTATCACCTCCTCCCTAAACCTTCTCTTCTTCTCCCCTCTAAATACCCTCAGTTCCTTCAATTGATAGTTCCCATATGGCATGATCCCAAGACCCTTTTCCATAGTAGTTTTGCTTCCCTCTACAATCCCTAACAAGTCAATGAGCTTCCTAAAATGAGCCACAAAACAAAACAAATAAACAAAAAACTGAAACTAAACACAATGCACAAGATGTGATCTGACCAGTGTAAAATGAGGCTATAACTTCCAGGATTAGGCCTGGAATGAAATATTTCAATGAAATATTTCAAAGTCATTTGTTGGTACTTTATTACTTACATAAGATGAAAGGTTCTTAAACTCCTGTAATTCAAGAGAATTACCCTCTCTAAGCCACAATAATTTCCTCATTTAGAAAATGAAAGTGTTTAAATCAATAACTTCCAAGGTTCTTTTCCTAATTCTACATCTTATGCACAAAGGAGTATTTAATCATTTATGATTCCTGAAGTTTTCTATTTTGGGGCCTCTAATTTGTAGTCATGATCTGGGAGGGTAAAAGGGAATGATTCAACCTAAATTTCTGCTGCTATTGAGATTTCAAAATATTTTGAAAATGTTTATTAAAAATCACATTACTTTATAAATTAAATACAAATATAGAATTTGAGCTAGAAGTGTTTGACATCACATTCTTACAAATGAGCAAACAAACCTACATATTATTTCTTCAGAACTATTTTTAATCAAATCTTATTTTATTTTTCAAATACTATAATTTTTCACATAGTTCTGAAGATTTACTACTGGGAAATAACTTTGTCTCCCCCTTTAGTTATAACTGGTTCATTTTAAATTGGAAAAAAATTTTAATTTTACATTTTATTGCCCTTTTCCAAAGTATATTTATTATAGGTAATGGCTAAACATCAAAAGACATAAGCATAGATCTTTTGACCTAGAAGAGGAACTAGGAGTCACTTGATAAAGATTATATTTTAGAAAATGGAAAAAAAAATCTAGATATCAACTAATTTCAACTGGTTTTCCTGAAAGATAAATCATCCTTAAATTGGGAGCAGGGGAACTTTTACTCTTGGCAGGACTGCATAAACTAGTCGTTAGCAAAAAAAGCAAACACTATTCTCCAGTCAGGTGAATTACTCTGTTAAAGATTCTAAGTCTTAACTATATTCTATTTTTAATAGGTTTCCTTGAAAAAGGGCAAAGGATCATAAAATTAAAGGATTAGTAGTGGGGAGTGAGGGGATAATGAAATAGTGACAGTAAACTTTTTTTCCCCTCAAACCATAGTATATAAAAATGAGAATGAGAATAGGAAAATAGCCACTACAAAGTCAGTTGGTACAAAGTTTTGTGTGAGATCTTGAAGAAAATCACTATAACTGACTATGCACATTTTGTTAACAATATTAAATACTGAAATAATTGAGCACTGTGATTCTTCCTCCTGAAGAGGAAGAATTCTTATTCTTATTTTCTCTCTCTCAATATCACAACCAATGAATAAGTAATTTTTAAACATCTACTATGTGATAGCCATTGTACTACACATTTAAGGATAGATACATACATAGAAAATATGAAATTATTCCTAAACTAAAGGAATATACAGTTTAATGGGAGATCGGTATATATAAAATATATGGCACAAATATAAAGTGAATAAACACAAATATATACAAAGTAGTAAATATAAAATAGGGTGTCTTAAAACAAAATGGGGATTCTATGAGATAGGGGAAAGGAGGGAGTACATTACAGCATAATGGGCAAAAGAAATGAATATCATATTTGAGTAACTGAAAGAAGGCAATTTATTTTTTCAAATTGTGGAGTGAAGGGAAGAAGGGAATGGCAAGAATGTAGTGATAGGTTGGATACAGGCATTATGATTAAATGGCTTTAAAAACTAAACCAAGGAATTTATATTTGATGCTAAAGGCATAGAAAGTTTCTGGAGGTGATTGAATAGGGGACACAGATCTGCACTTAAGGAAAATCATTTTGGCAGTAGTATGGAAGACAGACTGAAGTGGGGAGGTACTTGAAGCAGAGATACTACTTAGGATCTAGGTAAGAGGTAATGAAAACCTGAATTAAGATGGTAGCTGTATGAATAGAAAAAGATTTGGTTGTGAGAGATGGTATGGAGGTAGAAATGTTTTTAACTGGAATTTGCAATGAGAATGAAGAGGCAAGAATAATTATTACGATATATTAGAAGTGAAAAGGATTCTTGTGCCTTTGACAGAACCAGTGAGGTCTGGAAGAGAGAATGATTTGTAGGGAAAATAATGTTTGGTTTTGGAAAAATTGGGTTTGAAATATCTCTAAGACATCTAGTTTGAAATGTCCAACAGGAAAGTGCTGTGGAACTGAAGCTCCTATATTTATATTTCTAAATGGGCTATATTTATAGACCTGTGAGTCACCTGCATAGAATGGAAGCTATTATTATTGAAAGTTCTTAAAGGGAGAATAACAGAGTGCCTAGTATAGAATCTTGGGGAAAATTCACAGGTTGGGGCATGATATAAATCAGGGCTTCTTAAATTTTTTCTACTCACAACCTCTTTTCACCCAAGATGTGTTTATGTGACCCTGGGCATAAGACATATAAAGTAAGTATACAAATCAAACATTTGCTGATGATAAATCATAATTTCATGACCCTCCACCCCTACATTTAGTTATATGATCCCATATGGGGTTGCAAGCCATAGTTTAAGAAGCTTTGACATAAATGGTGAACTACCAAAGAAAGGAGCATTCAAACAAATAGAAGGTGAACTGAGAGAGGGAAGTATCATAAATACCCAATCAGGAAAGAGTATTCAGAAGAACTTGGTCAAAAAGGATTATGATTGAGAGTAGATTATCAGATCTAGCATTTAAGAGATTGTTGTTAACTTTGGAGAAAACAACTTTAGTTGAATGGTGAAGTTGGAAGTCAGATTGGCAAGAAGTTGAGGAACTGAGTGGGAGGAAATGGAATCAACGAGGACAGAAAGCTTTTTTCCAAGAATTGAGCTAAGAAAGGGAAGAGAAATATAACACTAAACTGAGGCAATTCCAGGATATAATGAAGGTTTTTTAAAGATGAGAAAGAACATTTACTCTTTTCTTATTATGAAAAATTCATTTACAGTATTAATATATAATAATACAAATTGAAACTACCTTTATCAGCCACAATTTTAGGAGTTTGAAGAAATAAGCTGCCATGCTGCAGATCCATCATTTCCCCTTTGAGTTTGTCTTCCAAAACATCAACAAGGGCAAGTTCATCAGCAAGACTCTATAAACACAAAAGTAGACCTTTTAATAACAAACTATTAAGAAAACCAACATTTGCCCTAGAAAAAATTATGTTTTGGAAAGCTTTGCAATAACGTCAAAGAACTAAATGAAGTATAAATGGCCATGTGGTATTTTGCTTACTTCAGAAGATTATGAATTCTGAGCTGGACATAACCTTGTAGCTCTAATCTAATCTTTAATTTTACAGATGAAACAACTGAGGGTCAGAAGTACAGTGACTTTCCTAAGGTCATACAGGTATATTAAGTGACTAAGCGAGGATTTAAATCCACATTAACTGCCTCCAAATTTAGTCCTATTTCCCCTTGTAATTACCTAATTTCACTTTCTACTGTTATGGTAAAATAATATTTATATACTATTAATATACTTTTCATTGTGCTTCTTTGAAAAGAAACTTCATAATTTCAAACAATTAATATAAGAAAAATACTCTTATTGATTTAGCAAATTCCTCAGATTAAAAAGCCCAAGTATTAAATTATACATAGTAGAACACACTTTTGAGAATTGAGATTCACTGTGCCCTTTAAAAAACTACAATACTAATAAAGAAAAATAAAAGATAAAAAGAGATTATATTACTGTTACAATCTGAAAATTAGGCCCTGATAAAATAATATATTATTTTTTTAAGAACTTGAAAGAGAGAGACAGCTAAGTGGGGCAGTGGATAGAGCACCAGCCCTGAAGTCAGGAGGACCTGAGTTTAAGTCTGATCTCACTTAACACTTCCTATCTGTGTGACCCTGGGCAAGTCACTTAACCCCAACTGCCTCAGCTAAAAAAAAAAAAAAAAAAAGAATTTGAAAGAGACTGGTCCAATGCTAAGATGCAGAAGGGTGAAGAGTTTTCCCTTAGATTCCAATGTTACATAACAGCAGAGCCAATGCTTCAGTCTAATGATACCTGGTCTTCTAGTTCTCTTTCAATTTTATTATCTTGTTCTTTGGTAGAGGAAGTGATTTAAGTCAACCTGGACATTGAATCTAAATAAGCTAAATCTGGTCAAGATGTCATCATGTTTAGAGCAGATTATCTATGTTTGCCAATAAAAGTTGCTTGGCTTAAACAAGATCCAAAAATCTCACTAATTCTAGCAAAGCTGATTTCTAATTGTGATAAATACTGCCTCAGCCAATTAGTAGGATAATTTGAAATTAAAAAATCATTCTGACATGAATTAATTTTAAAATATCTTTTTATTATATCAGAGTCTAGTAGTACTTTATTCAGTTCCAAATAAGTACTTAAAATGATACAGGAAGCTAGAAGACAAAGTAGATTAAATGCAGGATCTGGAGTGAAGAAGATTTATTGGCTCTTTCCCATTAGTACAAAATTTATTAGACTTCATATTTTCCATTCACATACAGTAACCAAACTTAAATGGAAAAGAGTTACAAAAAAGTAAAAGAGATAAGAAATGTAGATGGATATCAATTAATTCCAATTGATTCAATTTTCTTCTCTATCTAAATCTGTTTTTAAATTCCAAAAATGAATTTATAAGCTACTTCTTGAAGACCAAAGATACTAAGCATGTCAATTGTAATAGCCTCCTGTAAAATGAATATTTTTCTCTTATTTTTATTATCATTATTCAAATATGTACACACACACACACATATATATATATACATATTCATATATATAGAGACACTTTTGACTAACAAAATATAAATTCATTTAAATTACTAATTTCTCGAATTATAGATTTTCATAAATACTAGATACTAAAAACTACAATCAAGGGATTTCCTGAATTTTATTCTTCATTTTGAAAAGGGAATTAAAGTATGTCTCATACTTGGAAAAAAATTGGTAATCATTCTTTTAGTGTAGGTTTCATTTAGTTCGAATCTCTAGGCTGGCCTTAGGGAGAGAAATTGGATCTCTACGCCAAAATATTAAACTTAAAAGGTGAAGCGGGAGGGAGATTAGAAAGGGAACTGAGCCTGGTGAGCTATGAAACACCTATGATGGACACAATTTTCCAAGGTCACTTAATTTGGACTTGGACCCTTTAGACCCAGATCAGAATGAAATTTACTTCTGTAGTAAATTCACTAGTTCACTTCTGAGACTTTTCCTCTTTTCTATCAATATTTTTATTTTAAAGCCAACAGAGCAAAATAATATTGAAAAACTTTATTTGACCTCAATTTATTTTCTAAAATTTGGAAGAAAAAATAGTACAGATTTGGGCTATGAACATAGTAGATAAAATAAAAGTTTAGTTAAATGGCAAGATAGTTTACCAGTTTGCCTTGGAGAGTCAAACAAACAAAGCTGGCAAGAATTAAAGTGTCAATAAAATCAATTAGCAAGCACCTATTATAGTTCTAGCAGTTCCTGCCTTCAAGGACTTTAAAATGCAGCTGGGTAAAATAATATATTCATATATAGATTTATATAAAACAAATGCAAGATAATTTGGGAGAGGTAATGGAGCGAGCCAGCTAGGAGGAAAAGCTTCAAATTGAAAATAAGCCTCAAGATTTCAAGGAAACTGGGGATTCTAAGAGGCAGAGATGAAGTGTATTCCAGACATGCAGCACATAGAGTCAATGCAAAAGTAAGGGGAGAAGAAATGGAATGTCTGTTATGTGTGAGGAAAATGAAAAAAGCTACTTTGATTGAATTATAGTACATGAAGAGGAACAATATGTATTGAGACTGGAACAGTAGACTAAGGTAAGAATTTAATTAAAGAATTTAAATATCAAATAGTTTATTGAGCAGGAAACTAATATGGTCTGATCTATACTTTAGAACAACCACTTTGGAAGTGATGTGAAGAATAGATTAAGATGAATGGATTAAAGAACTGAGGCAGAGATACTAGTTGAGAGGCTTTCACAAATATAACTCTGCAGAAGACTACATCTTTTGACAGTCAAATAATTTACTGAAGGTATAGACAATACAATATTCCACTATGTTTATTTTTTAAGCTTTTGATTCTAGACTGTTTTAAAGGTTCTCCTTCAACATGTTTCCCATGAACATGTCAAAATCAACAAAATTAACTTTGTTCAAGCAGCCTTTAGATTATAGATTTCAACTAGGATGTAGAAAATGGAAGCTTATACTCATTGAGTGTTTACCATTGTCACAGAATTTAAATGACAAAAGAATTCCCTACTCAGGTCCTTTGTATGTTCATATTTGCAGAGGACATTGTGTTGATTATATTAAGGCCTTGAACATTGTAAAGATTTCCTAAGGAATTCCATAATTATTCAAGATTTTGACCTAATTTTCTGTAGAAGAGAGACCAGATGAGTGATAGGTCAAGCATGATATGCTGATAGATGGATAATGAATAGAGCTTGTCTTTCAAAACATCTATTATGGAAAAGTTGTTATTTACCATAATAAGAACCATAATTGAAGAGGTGAAAGGGAGCAAACTAATTTGTCTTTGTAAAACTGCAGTGTTTTAATGACCCCAAATGTTTCTCTAAAACAAAGGCTCATCTTTTTAATACCAATATTTTCCTGGTGATGTTATATGGCTACATGTATGATGACCCAACTGAAGTTGGAGATCACCCACAGGGAGATGGAGAGATGAATGATGAGTGTGAATAGGTTGTACCACATTGTAAATGGAACCTCCTCAGAAAAAAATGAATAAAGAATGATGACAAAGAAATGAAAAACCAAAAAAACAAAAAAGAGGGATGTCCAACATAGATGTTCAGATATCCTGATAGCCACATGATTTCAAAAGAGCTTAGAGGAAGGTGTCCAGACCCCATGTGGAAAATTTATTTGAGAACATGGAAAGGTTCATCTTAGATGAACATATGTAAATGAGTATCATTAGCGGAAACATCCTCATAAGTGGGATGATTCAATCTGATTATATAAATCTATAGTAGTTATAGGATCTAAAAGCAAAATGCACTCAATTCTCTTTACTGTTCAAGGTCATACTACATATATAAAAGAGTTGCAATTCCAGTTCTGGAAAGATAGAGTGGAACCAGAATGTAGAAGGCAGATAAATGCCCTAAATGTATTATTTAGAGATATATTTGATTCAAGGAAGCCAGATACAGCAGAAAGCACACTGGATCTATTGTTAAAGAGAATGGGTTGTTTCTTTTTTCAATGATTTTAGTCTATTTTCAGCATTTGTCCTTTTTAATTTCTGGACCATTTGCTCAATTCAACTTCAATTCTTACAACTGGTTTTATTCCTCTAAAATGTTACTTTAAATTCAAACATTTAAATTTAATCTTAGAACATGCTATATGTATAGCATTGCAGTCCTAGCTCCTACGAGGCAAATTCTTCCCTTATTTTGTTTAAAAAAAAAAAAAAGACAATAAAGCCCTAAAATAATAGACCACTTGACAATATCTGTGGTATTGTGTCAAGAAACTGAGCAGCAATGAATGTTAGCTTATTTTAGTAGCACCACATGTGTGATGGTGAAGATAAAAAGAGCAAAAGAATGCAGGCTTTAAGCACAAGAGGATGTCACATGATCTTAGATCCTGTTCTCCTGTTTCAGTGGGTGTGAAAAAAAATTGGCTGAGAAATTCATACTCAGCAACTAAGGAAGGAAGAGATCCAACACTAAAAACATCACTGAAGCTCTGAATTTAGATATAGATGCATTAATAAAGATTCTAGACAGCCTACAGTCACATAAATAGAAAATGTGATTAGGTACTAAACTCTTTTGGGGTTTAAATAAATCATTCCTTTACTCCTAAATTCAGCAACTTATCAATTCATATAGTTAGGTGTGTGTATTTATGCATGTATGTACATATATATATATATACACATATAAAATTATATATACACATATATATGTCTTGCACTCCAAATAAAAAGAATTATATAACTTAAAAACTATAAGCCTTAGCTGATTGACATAGATTTCTAAATTTCCAAATAAGTTTAATAGTTTTTCCTTTTTTTTTCTTTTTTGCTGAGGCAATTGGGGTTAAGTGACTTGCCCAGGGTCACACAGCTAGGAAATATTAAGTGTCTGAGGTCAGATTTGAACTCACGTCCTCCTGACTTCAGGGCTGGTGCTCTATCCACTGTGCCACCTAGCTGCCCCTAAATACTTTCTTTCTTTTTTTTTTTTTTTTGCTTTTTGCTGAGGCAATTGGGGTTAAGTGACTTGCCCAGGTTCACACAGCTAGGGAATGTTAAGTGTCTGAGACTAGAAGTCTTCCATTTTTTGTAGCCCCAGATTTCCCCAATATCATAGAGTTAGCAAGGGCAGAATGATGTGGTGAAGAGAACACAAGATTTAGAGGTAAAGGATCTAGATATAATCCCAGTTCTGTCACTCACTACCTGTGACCTTTACACAGTTTCTCTGATAAGTCTCTTCATCTGCAGAATTAGAGAAGTGGTGATGGGGGACCAAGTGACTTTTAAGATCCCTTTTAGCTCCATAATCCTATAAACTGGCAGGATAAGGTACCAGACACTAAGGTCCTTTCTCAAACTAAACTGCCTACTATGCAAACTCTGCTATAGAGAGCAGTTCTGATGGGCAGGTCACATTGTTTGAACGCCAAACATACATTTGTCTAAAAGACCATTTTATGGAAAACTGACACAAGGCAAGCACTCATATTGTGGTCAGTAGAAGTGATACAAGGACACTCTCAAAATCTCTCTAAAGAACTTTGGAATTGATGACATGACATAGGAGACACTGGTACACAGGACCACCCAGTATGGTGTGCCCTCATCAAAGAAAGTATTATATTGTATAATCGAAGTAGAATGGAAATAGCTCAAAAGAAATGCAAGATGTGCAAATTTAGATACCCCACTCCAAATGCTCCCATGAACCATTTGCGCTGGATTGTGGTAGAGCATTCAAAATTCATATTGTTCTGATTTACCACTGAACCCCAAATAAGTAGAGAATATTATCAAAAATAAGTTTGAATCTTTTTCTTTTAATAACATGATTCACTTCTAAAAAGAACACAGGTAATGTGTAACTAGCCTAAGTTACAATAATTATGTAGTATAACTGTCATTCTGAAAATGTACCTTTCCAAGTATGCTGATAGCACAGGCCATACCAACTTGTCCAACACCCACAACAGTAATCTTATTGTTTGGAGCTGCTGCCTCCTCTTCTGCAACTGGTGCAATCAGTTTTTCTTTAAGAGTAGCCATTTTGCTCTGCAAGAAAAAAAAAATCATTATGCACAAATGTATACTTGAACTGGAATGGATATCTTCATATAGTTACTGGGGCAATTTGCTAAGTGAAGTACAAGATCTGGTGTGCTTAAAGGATATTATAAAAAAAAATTAAAGATTTTTTAAAGACTAAATTATACAATTAATGGAGGATTTTAATCTAAATAATCACAGACAATTTCATTTTGGCTAACATTATTCTAATTCTTTTCCTCTTACTCATTTCCCCCTTCATTTTCAACATGAAATATTCTCATCTTTCTACCTCTCAATTTGCTTGTTTTGTTGCATTTTTAAATCGCTAAAAATTTTTGCTCAATTTCATTCACAATAAGGCCTTAGTTTTGGAGATGGTCCTTGATATCTGCACTTTTTTTTGGACCAGACTTATAATTTCATTGGTATAAGAAATTACCAGGGAAAAAATTGCCTTGGTCACTGAGTGCCTACTCTAATTCTAGACTTGAAAGAATCACCTACAGTAGTGATGTCACATTCAAAAAGAAATAGAGCCACTTATTCATATATGAGGATCATAGGTTGACTTAATTTTAAAATGTTATATTATCTATTTTAATTGTATTTTTATTTTGTTAAGCATTTCTAGATTACATTTTAATCTGGGTTAGGGTACACTAAGGAGCCACAGGCCACATATTTGACACCTCTGGCCTAGGGCACTAGGAACCTTAGTCATTTACCTGGGCTGACCGTGTATGTTAAATATGAAAACTTAAAGATCTTCTTGATGTCAGGGCTAGCTCTCTATTATTCCAATCTTTCTACTATACTAAAAAGAAATTTATAATGTACTCAGCCATGAAGTCCAGGTACTAGAAACAGTTTAAATTAAACCTAAAAAAGCAGACTAGGATCACGTAAGAATTTGTAGTTTAAAAAACAATTAGCATGATATGTGTGGAACCAATACCCAAAATTATACTTAACAGGAGAAAGCTTGGGGAGGAACTCCTTAGGGAGACTTCAAACTAGCCATCTGGTACTTTCCTATTTTAACCAGTTATTCTTGCTAATTAGGTGTTAAACTCAGTTGATTTTAACTGCTGTATTAGTACAAGTGCTGACAGCATCCTCTAAAAGAAGCCCAGTTACTGCTCTGAAAACATGATCCATTGCCAAAATTATGTTCTAAATAAATATTTAGCATTTAGATAGAACTTTAAGATCTGAAGCTTTTTTAATGTTGCTTCATTTGAATCTCACAATAGCCCTGCAAAGCTATTAAATTTATTTCAAAGACGAAAAAACTGAGAATGAAAGAAGTTAAATGATTTTCTAAGGGTCCTCATATAGTTAGTTAATACTGGAGAAGATTTGAACTCAGGTTTTCCTATTTCTAACCCTAGCCTTTTATCTACAGAGCTACCTCAAAAGTTAAAAGGGAAAGAGCAAATTTGAGGTAGCAATTTTGGATAACATTTTTAAATCTATAAATGACTACAACAATGTAAATGTAAAGAATAACAAGAAAAAAATGGGAATTGAATGTTGTGAAATAATAACCAAGCTATGTCCCAAAAAGGAGACATGAGAAAGTAAATTCCTCACTCATTGGCAGAGGTGGGAGATTATGAATAAGGGGCATTGCATATAATGCCAGACTTCTCTCTACTAGTTAGATTTGCTGAATAAATATCCTTTGATATAAGGCATGGCTCTCCGTGAGGAGGAACAGTTTATTGGGAAATGAAAGTGATGTAAACATAAAATATATTAACATAGATTTTATTTTGCAAGAAAACATTCTAACAGGAAGGCAGATTTGTCAAACTAAAGAATGAGGTTTGGGGGCAGAGTGCAATTCTTTTTTCTTTTTTTAGATTGTGCGGTCTTGGAGGGCACTATGGTTTTTTCCCCATAGCACTAAGCAGGATAAATAAATATACATAGACTTGCCCTGGTGGTGAATATATTCAAAACAAAATTGCTTTTTAATTTGCTTCAGTGAATATATTTGCCTTACTGGTAAATGGCAAATGACATAACAGAGTATATGTCCTGTTGGGGGTCATATGGGATTATCTGTCTTTTAATCTATGGTTCTTTGTACCTATCAGAACTAAAATCAATAGGTGCCAAGTACTTTAGAGAAAGGGTGGCTGGGGAATACAGTGGATAGAGTGCCAAGCTTAGAGTTGGGAAGACTTATTTTCCTGAGTTTATATCTGGCTTCAAATACTTTCTAGTGGTGTGACACTGGGCAAGTCACTTAACCCTGTTTGCCTTAATTTCCTCATTTGTAAAATGAGTTGTAAAACAGTTAATTGCTTCCAATATACTGTGCTCAGAAAGACCAAGGAACTAAATTCCTCAAACTAAACTATTGGTGGAATTGTGATCTGATCTAACCATTCTGGAGGGCAATTTGGAATTATAAGCAAAGAGCTATAAAATTGTACATACCCTTTGATGCAGCAATACCACTGCTAGATCTAAATACCAAAAACATCCAAAAAAGGGGAAAGGACATATTTGTACAAAGATATTTATTGCAACTCTTTTTGTGTTAGCTAAAAATTAAAATTTGAAGGGATGCTCATCAACTGGGGAATGGCTAAACAATCTGTGGTATATGATTGTAATGGGAGATTATTGTACTATAAGAAATGGAAAGCAGGATTATCTCAAAAAAAAACTAGGAAAGTATATGAACTGATACACAGCAAAGTGAAAGATCAAGAGAATATTATGCAACAGTATACTATTTGATGAAGAACTGTGTATGACTTTGGTATTCTCAGCAATACGATGATCCAAGACAATCCCAAAGGACTGATGATGAAGCATACTATTCACCTCCAAGGGAAAGCAGTGAAATTGTTTAAATTTAGGCTGAAGTATGCCATTTTTCATTTTCTTTCATTCGTTTTATTTGAGTCTTCTTAAACAAAATAATATGGAAATGTTTTACATGATTGCACATATATAACCTATACCTGATTACTTACTAATGGGGAGAGGGCACAGAGAGAGGGAGGAATAGAAAAAATTGAAAAATAAAAACAAAAAACTATACCACTGATGGAGTTCCTCCTTTATATACAAAGGTCAAAACAACAATTAAAAAGTACCTGAAATTTGAAAAGTAATATATGCTAAGTATGAAAGTAGGAGTTATAAGATATATAAGAATTTTACAGCAGTTGTTTTGGGTGCTTAAAAGTCACTTTTATTTGTTTTTCTAGCCTAGCTTCCCAAGAGTTGAGGTTGAATAGAATTATTCCAGAACTTCTTGGATCTGTAATTTCCTCTCTGTGATTATGCCCTTAGCTTAAACACTTAGCAACACCTCCATCATAGGCCCTTTGAAATATCAGTATGTCATTTAATAAGTTATGGTCAAGATTCTCCAGTATTAGTTAGACTAGTTCTCTATAAGACAATCACAATCAGTGATTAGGTATAGGACCTATAACAGAAGTCTCTTCCTGCATTCTACATACTGGGTTTTATGTTCCTCCAGTGCAGCCTTTGAGATCTCAAGATCACCTCCACACCATAAGTATCAAAAGAAAACAAGTTTCTTCACCTAAGAATAGGAGATTAAATGACCTCTAAGCTCCCAACCAACTCAAAATGTATAATTCATGATTCTTTGTGGAGGTGTTAATATGCTGATGCTGCCTTTTCAATTACAAACCTTGCACTTTCTCATACACCCTCATAGATTTTTTCCAAAAGAAGATAGATGGCACAATTACTACTTTTTCTTACAAAGACTATAATTATAATGTTCAGATAAAAACTATCTTTCTAGAGTAAATGCAGAAGAAAAAATGTTGCATCCCTTCCTAGTTTTCTTCCCGGTTATTAAGTGGTTATTGTTATTTTTAAACATCCACTGGATGGGGAGAAGTGTGTGTTGAGAGACAAGTACTGGACCTAGAGTCAGAAAGTTCTTAATTGAAAACGAGTGCATAGATTCTTCCTAGCTATATGGCTAGTGAAATGGCTATGTGGAGTGGCAAATCAGGTAATTTTGATCAGTCTTTAATTTCCTCATCTGTAAAATGGGGATAAGAGGGTTGTTTTGAAGATAAAATGTGATAAAAATTTGTAAAGCTATTTACAAGCCTTAAAACTTATAAACTGCTAGTTGTTTTTATTATTGTTGTTAAATTTGTCTATAGAAATAAAGTAACATCAAGTGCAAAGTATCCCAACTTGGACATTCAATAACATAGGTCTTCAAAGTAACCCAATGATTTTCTGTCTTATAGATTTATTTGGGGAATTGTGATGAACTCACATGTCTTTAAGGGATTAATTAAAACAGCTCACTGAATTATTGTACAAATATATTCAGGCAGGATGAAGACCTGGACTCCAATCTTTTAACCCCAGTAGCCACATGCCTCTCAACCTACATAAATATATTCACATTATTTGCCCAGACACGTTTTACAAAGTAAATAGACATAGGCTGAGTAGTAAGTAATAAAAATAGGCCAGGAGGGTTCTAAGAACCATTGCTTTTATTACAGAAAACATGCTTATTATCTCTTGTCATCCCTCTAGGGCCTTTCAGAGTCCTCCAGGGATTAATCTGAATCACAAGGCTCTGAGCCAAAGCTCCTAGTCTTGAGAGCTTTCTCATGTATATAGGTCTTTAAAATATGTGTGTATACAGATATTTATATTTACTTGTTCAGTAAGTTCACTTTTACTTCCACAATCCACATTACTTGAACTTGAACCCCTCTTTCCCTTGTACAGAAAATGAAAATCCATTTGCTCACAAATAGTATAGTAGAGATATCTGCAATACTAATGAGGTATGAATTGTACTTTCAACAAGGATGGATATAAAGAATGCAAAGAAATAAGGGAAGCCTTGTATGAAATGATGCAGAAAAAAGAAAAACAATTGAAATCACTATGCACAGCAACATGAGCTATAAAAATGAAGTCAACTTGCAAACATTAGATTTAAAAATTCAATAATATTAATAATAATCAAGTTTTTAAGTACCCACACTTTCTTTTAATAAAGGTTATATTGTTAGTAAAGCTAACGTAAACTTTTAAGTAATTGTAAACTTAAGTAAAGTATTAGGTTGCATGTATAATCAATTACAATCACTTTTACTGGGTTTTGTTTTCAGGATTAGATTTTGTGGACACGGGATTAATGGTGAGTCAGTTGCAGGATTATGTGCATTATCAGAACAATATTTATGGATTAAAAAGAGAAAAATTCTTTTTCTCAAGTTTAAACAAAAGGTAACTCTCCCCACTTCCACCTCCCACTCTTGGGGCCTGTTAATTGTAGCCTACATGCTTTTTGCCTCCCACACATACAACCCATGTGCTGCTCTGATCTGTACCGCACTGTACCCTGAAGCTAAGGCAGAGGAAGATGCTGAGACAGTAACAGCCAACAGCTCCCATCAGAAAAAGGTCTCTGGAGGGGACTAGGCCATTTCGACTCAGCACCCGGAGATGGTAGATCAACAAAACCCATCAAGTAATGCCTGGAAAGAATTGGACAGTCGATTATTTGACATGCACAGGGTAAGGGGCTTTGCCCTCTTTCCTGTATGTAGTAAAGCATTCATTTTCAGATAACTCCTGCATTTCTGCTGTTCCCTTGACTACTGGACCGCATCACTAGCTTTTATCAGCGATGGGTATCCGGAATAGAGATTGCTCCCCATCCTCTCTCCAATTGGTAAAAGGCCCGTTTCGAAATGATTATTAGCCTTCTGTTCTATTTCTCGATCTTTCCTCCATCTCCTCCCCCAGCCTTTGCAAGCCTGCCCCACCCCCTTACTTCTCCTCTTTCAGCTCCCCCTTGTTCCGCGGGCACAGTGCCCTGGGTCTTTGCCAGCAGGCACCAGGATGATGAGAACTCAGTGAACCTTTCAGGGACACAAAAGGCCCTTAGGGTCTGGCTGCAAAGAACCACAGGCAACAGGTTTCTTTTTCATAAAGAGACAAAAGTCCGGGCTCTTTCTGCTGCAGTGCGGGAGGGGGGGGGTAGGTGGGGGGAATCCATCACCCAGCATTCTACAGAGCTTTATCTCTCCCCTCCAATTGCATCTCCCCTTTCCGGAAAAGCATCTCCAGAATTGGGGGAAGGGGAACCCTACTGGCTGTCGAGATGTGCCAAGCCTCGCTAGCGTTAGAGGCAAAATACCCTTCTTGCCAGGGTCCTTCTTTCCTGTCCCGACTCCCCTTAATAACCACAATAACAATATTCACTGCAGTTTTCCCAATTCCTTCTCGCCTTCCTGAAAGAGCAAAGGGACAAATCCCCAGGACAAAACTTACCTGGCCTGAAGAATAGCTGATTGCCTGTGATGAAATTTGTCCCAGATAGAGAAGAGAGTCAGATGCGTCTTTCCACTGTGGTGCCCTAGTCACAAGGAGAAAGGAGGAGGCGGGGTCCCAGCACCCTCCACTGCCTCTAAGGTTTCTCTATTGTGATTGGAAACTCGAGAGACGCCTGCCTTCGGCTCACTCAATCGCCTTCAAGGACAAGGGCTCAAGTATGAAGTCGCTCTTCCCCCCCTCTCCGGGTAGAGAGGGAGGGGGAGGAAGAGGTCACCTACAGAGTTTCCACTAGGTCGATTTACAGCCATACTTCTTTCTTACAGCTTTATTGCTACAAACTTCATTACTGTTATTTCGAGCCGTGGTCCTGGGAGGTTTAATGTACTTGAATATATGCATACATGTGTATGTGTGTATATATATTGTATATATATAATGTGTATATATGGCTCTTTGTATAAACACGCACAAAAAGACATAGATATAGATAGATATGTATGTATATATGTGTGCTTACATATTCACATACACTCTCCGGCTTTACAATCTCTTATTTCAAAGCCCTTTTTCCCCCCTTAGGGTAAGATTTTTCATACGGGTTTTGCTGGTATTTAAAAAATGCAGAAAAAAAATAATTTTTAATTGCCTCGACTTGAGAATAGCTGCTCCTGAAACTACAGTGGCAATTCAATAGTATGAGAATTTATAATTAATTAGCTTTTTTTGACCTTATAAAGTTAGATTTCATCTTATTTAATGGAAAAATAATCACTTTATCTCCTCAGAGGTGGGTCTTTTAAAAACTTTTTTTTTTTTCTTTAGGAAAGGTAGGTGGTAGGACCAGAAGTTTTGGAAGCTTTTATTAAATTCCTCCTATGTGCAGGGCACTGTCCTAGGACAGTTACAAATACCAAAAAAATGGAATAATTCCTAATCTTGTAATGAAAAGGCTTTCCAGGTTTCTGAGCAATTCAATCCAATGAAACAAATATTTATTAAATGCAGGATGCTGTGCTAGGCAATGTGGAAAAACTTCATTACTTTAATATTTCAAGGGATCCAAAATGCATACTATGCGGATACTCTCTCCAACAACATAAATTGGAACTCACCCATCCCTCTAATCCTGTTGTCCTGTTAGTTATTCATATTCCCTTGTAAATATTCTAAAGGGAAAATGATCCACCTATGTGCAATGGGGCTTTGTAGAATTTTTATATCATGTATATTCTTTGATCTTGGTCAGGTAATTAGATCATCTCTTTTTTCAGATCATTTAATTAATTGATTATGTCTTTTATTCAGAATATTGTGCACAAATCGTTACCAGTAACAAGTTATCCCTGTGCAACTCTCCATTGTCCTTTGAATGAATGACAGTTTTGATTTTAATTGCAATTCCAACCTCCCAAAAGCAATAGTCTCTCTTCCTTTCATCCAATTCTATGGCTAGTTCATTGTCCTTCTGTGTCTATCCAAGAATTGAAGATCAACTTTATGGGTTTTCCATAAGGCTATAAATATCAAAGCCTAGATAAATATTCTGTATTCTTGGTTTTCCTTGTGAAATGTTAGGCTGACCTCTTTTTAATAATTATGAGTCTAGACAACTCAACAATGAACTCAAAAAGGCTCTCTGATTATAATACACACACACACACACACACACACACACACCACCACCACCACCACCACCACCACCACCACCACCACACATATAAACACAATTACTTCAATGAAAAAGTAAAAATAGGGAAGGACAGTGGGAAAAAAAAGACTGGAAAAATATGGCTTAGTATCAAAAAAAAAAAAAAAAAAAAAAGATGCCAAAGACATAATATATACAGAAGACAAATTCCTATATATCGTGAAATCTTCCTTCAAAAAGATAATCAATAGTACTGTAGATACCAAAGGCCAAATAATATCATAAGAAATTACATTTTTGCAGCCATTTTTGTCTTGTCCAACTTTTCATGACCCCATCTGGGGATTTTCTTGATAAATAACACTGGAATGATTTACCATTTCCTTCTCTAGCTCATTTTATAGATAAGGAAACCAAGGCAATTAAGTGAATTTCACTGGGTCACAAAGCTAACAGGTGCTTAAGGCCAAATTTAAATTTAGGAAGACAAATCTTCCAGACTCCAAGTGACATTGTCTATATTAAAAACACTGCTTATTGATGTGGTCATTTTCCTTGAGAAGAGCTAACACATCTCTCTTAGGTTTCTAAAGAGAAATATTAAGGCGTTATGGGGTTTTCTCTGATGCTATCAGCATGACCTCCAATTCTCTGTATGTTCTCCCTAATACCATTCACAAGTTTCAATTATTAGTTTTCCTATTGTGAGAAATGGATGGATATTTTTTGATTTCCATAGTTATGAAAATCAAATTGGAGAAATGAAACAAATTAGAAAATTGAAAATCACAAGGTGTCAAAAATAATCAAGGGTAGAGGTTATGTTCCCTCATAAGAATGTAAGCTTCTTAGGGGCTGGGACAGGGTTGGTGGCCTGAGATTCAAAAACAATGCTTTGTTCTTTGCCCTTACCCCTACTCTGTAATCTTCCTTCTTCTAGAATGTAAACTCCTTTGGGGCAAGGACTGGCTATGTAATATGCTGTAACTTCTGTAAAATCCAATTAATGGAAAATCAGGGGAGGGACTAGAGTTTCAAAGGCGTGTCTACTAATCTAGGCAATCCATTATTGCAAGTATGTAAAAAGAAATCTTTTCTGCATTTTTTAATGAGTCAGTGGAGTTCTTGTTAAGATGTTGTTTCTTACACTACATAATTTTGATTGAGCCAACAATTAATACATTAGTAACCTCAATTCATTTTTTTAAGGGATATTTTGAGAAGTTATAGCAAGAGCAGAAGTTAATAAAATATTACAGAAAGGTTCAAACTTAAAATGATTGCCAAAAAGCATTTGTCCCATCAAGGTCACTTCTAGATGTGAAAAGAGTTTTTCCCTAAATGCAGCAAGACACACTATTTCTAAATCCATCCACTTTTGGGCTAAGTCCATTAGGTTTCTCTAAACTTGATTCCTGGCCAACCCTGGAATGGATTCCAGTTTTTGGATTTTTAAAAATTTAAATAAGGCTGTGTATCAAAGATGTGAAGACACAAACAGGAGGCAGAAGCAAAAGCAGGATCATCTGTTTATGGGGTTATGATGGTGACTCCAGTGGGCCCAAGGTCCCTAATGTATCAAGAAATCCATTTTTCAATAAGATTATATATAGGAGTCTAGATAAATATTTTTCACATTTTTTTTTCCTTTTGTGAAATTTTAGGGTGACCTCTTTTGAAAAAATATGAATCTCATTTAGGAGGTTCAGAAAGTTTTAGGGACTGATATATTTTATACAATGTTATCCACAAATAAGAGCATCATATAAGTAGTTGTTGCTTCATTTACCACTTGGAAGAAAAGAGAGTGTTTCCACTGGAACTTTTTGTATGCATTCTTAATTCTAGCTCAGCTTCCAAACCAAAAAGGCATGCAATAAGCTGTTGGTTCCTTTAATAGTTCATGAATTCCTTCGGATTTTTCTGATGATAACACAAGCAATTGAAACTAAAAAAAAAAATAATTCTTTAATGACATCTTAAGCAGGAAATAATTGCTGAATATTTTAAATAGTAAATTAAATTGCTCTGAAAGTTCTAAACATTTTTTTGTTGTTATTTAAAGAGGTTTGTGAGACAAAAAAAAAAAAAAACTCTGGAAACAATCGCAGTAGATAGAACAGAATGTTATAAAATATCTGCATGTTCTGAATCTGACAGTACAATCCTGTGGCAAATCCTTTTCACTACCTTCACATGTTCTCAAGCCTGGGCCCTTATTGTCCAGTACCCTTGTCAGCCTTGGACTATCACAATGTTCTTCAAACCAAGAAAAAGTGATTGAATTGCCTGGCAATCATCATTCCTTTCTTTACAATGTTCTCAATTCTCCTTATCTACTGGTCCCTTCCCTGTTACCTACAAACATTCCCAAGTCTCCTCACCCTCAAAATCTACAAGCAAACAAAAAACTTCTCTTGACTCTACCATCCCCTTAAACTATTTATTATAAGATTATACCTTTCACAATGAAGGAGTTAGAGACTCCTTCCAGCAATCTGGAAAATCGAGTAAATTTTTTTTGGCCCTCCACTCCAGAGAAGAAGTCTGACTTTTTTCTTTTTCTTTTAGGGGATGTTTACAGTATCTTAAATGTGGGTTAAGTACAGTACTTGATCATAGGCTATATGCAGGTCAATGTTAAGTAAAAATACCATATTTGTGTCATCTCCTGGCATTTATGTGTCATTTGTGGCTTCTACAAAACTCCCCAAAACTTCCCATTTAATTTCTTATGCCAACCCATGATGTATTGAAACATCAATGAGAAATGTCTTCAAATAGGAGGATAACTGTATTCTTTCTCTTTTTCATGGCCAGATTCCTAGAAAAAGCTGTCATTTTTTTCAGTGAAATATGAGACAAAGGTCTCAATTGAAAATAGTGAGGAGAGGAAAAGTCATGGAAGATTTGAAAAGGGATGAAAAGGTTTAGAACATCTGCTATGGTGACGGGAATGTCAATCAGTTTTAGAGATGCAAAAGAATGAGCTGGTTGCAATTGGGACTTAATTGAAATTTTGTAATATAAAATTTTAGTGGATCCAGTCAACAGGATTTTGTGATTTTTCTCTAGCTTTATCAGCTGCACATGAACAGGAGTGAGGGCAGTGGCTTGTAGGAGTAATTCAAGGCTGAGACTTAGTAGGGCAAGACTAATGATAGGATAAGGGGACAAGGGTGTCTAGAGAAGAGGACACTGTAGAATAGAATTAGTTCACCAAAGTTTCAAGATAAGGAAGGGGAGTAGAGTATAGCCAGTGCAGGAGTGATGGCCTATGAAAGGACTAAAAATCATAGCGAGGATGAAAAACAGGGTTAGCATGAAAAGCAGAGGGAATGGTGGAATGACAAAAGATAAATCATCAAATGAAATGATTTCAAATTTCAAGAATATGGAAAGGATGTACCTATGGATTATGGGAAGATAAGAGGTATGACCATTTCCCAGTATTATTATCGTAAAAGATTCAAAACAGTTACTTTTCTTATATAATTCCAAATTGATTTTCATAATAGTATAATCAATTCACAGCTCAACTAGCAATAAATAAGGGCCTTCCACAGCTCCAACAATGAATTTTCCCACATATTATCCTATCTTTGTTAATTCAATAAGAACATACATCAAAATTTTAATTTGAAAATTCTCAGCAACATTGGTGAAAAGTAGTCATCCAGCTCCTACTTGAAAAGGCTTCTAAGTATAACCTACCTGAAGATTAGGTAACCCAAGGCAGCCCATTCTATTTTTGGTTAACTGTAACTACTAGGAAATTTTTCCTTCCATCAAGCCTAAATCTTATTATTGTTTAGTCCTGTCCCACTCTTCCATTTGGAATTTTCTTGCCCACAGTAGTAGAGTGATTTCCAGTTTCCTTCTCTAGCACATTTTTTAGATGAGGAAACTGAGGTAAACAGGTTAAATAACTTGTGCTAAAGTCACACAGGTAGTAAGTATCTGAAGCTAGATTTGAACTCAGAAAGAATCTTCATTACTTCAGGTGAAGTATTATTCTATCCACTGCAACACTAAGCTCATATTGGTCTGATCAGCCACAATCAGATACATTATATCTTGACCCCAATTTAGTGATGTCATTTTGATCCTCCTTGAACATGAAGGACAACTAGCAAACAATAATTTGTATATAAACACAACTTTAAATAATGTCTTAAAACAAATTCCGGAATGGTAGAAATCAGAGAAGAAACAGATGAAGCAATTTGCAGTCAAAAACAACTTAAAAGTTCAGCAGGAAAGGTCTATTGCACTGGAGTGTGAATGGAGCATGTACAGCACAGGCTGCACCCCAGCAAACCAGAAATATGCTTTGGAGGTGACTGAATCAGTTGCAGTAGTGGTAGCTTTTGGACCTCTCAACCCACAGACACTAAGAATGTCTGGCAAGTTGTTAGATAAAGGTTACAGGTACTTTCTTGATACTAGGAGCAGGATTCTGTTGCATTGTCCATACTTGGATCTGAGTCACAGTCCTGGGTTTCAATTCCAAGTTTGGGAAGAGAACTAGAACAACAGAGATTGTGGCAATAATAAGCCTACATAGAAAACTTCAAAGGAAAATGCGAATTGATCTCAAGTCCAAAAAAATTTCCTGGGAGAGTTCAAAAAGGAGTTTAAAAATCAATGAGATAGAAGAAAAATTGGGGGGAGGGGGGAAATGAGAGTGCTGAAAGAAAATCATGAAAAAAAAAAAAACAAAACCCAGCAGTTAGATAAACAAAGCACAAAGGAATGGGAAAAAAGGTTTACAAAAATGTGCTTGAAAAAAACTCCTTAGGGGCAGCTAGGTGGTGCAGTGGATAGAGAACCAGCCCTGAAGTCAGGAGTTCAAATCTGATCTCAGACGCTTAACACTCCCTAGCTGTGTGACCATGGGCAAGTCACTTAACCCCAATTGTCTCAGCAAAAAGCAAAAAAAA